>VDFB02267479.1:0-25417 GCA_007258455.2 Sequoia sempervirens | reverse complement strand
GAACAAGACACCTTCATGACCTTCATTGTTCCACTGGCAACCTGCAACTCTTCTTTTAACAATTTTCTCAATATCCTCGACATATACAGCCTTCAATACAATAATTCTAATAGTGTTGACATCAATGACAACCACATATTAGCAACACAACCACAACATACTTCACCCATTCATCCTTAAAATAGAAATTAGGAATTTTTTTCCACACATCCAACTTTTTCTCTATCAAGTTGGCATACTCTGGTTTCAACTCGAAATCATCTCCAGTTAGCACATTTTTCCAAAACTCCTCTAGTTTCAAGTGATCATATTCATCCATCTTTGAATGAATGTAAATTCACACATAAGCTATGTGCAACACATTTGAAGGAACCCTAGAGAATTCCCCCTCTTTATCTATTTACATTGATTTTTATTGATGCTTCTTAAATTTAGGCCTTGACCTCTCAAGCACATCAATAATGTGAGGAGTAAACATTATGAACTTCTCTAACCTAGGGTTTGTAAGAAATTATTAATACCTCATGGAAATTTTTTGATAGGGTTTCTATGAAAACTTCAAATCCTCTTCAAATTCTCGAACAAAAATGTCTTTTAGAATGTGCAAAATGAAATATAAACAGTTTATCTGTGACCTAAAGAGTGCATTCAATGTAGTAGTGAAAAGTGAGGTCAAATACTATCAAGCCTTCATTGTATCATTCCAGAGATTCCTAAACATTCCACAAATCTCAACACCAAGAGATTTCTCACCAAATATTTCACCAATGGATTAAGCCAACCAACCTATAGATGCACTAATATGATGAAGACATCAACATCTCATCTTTGGCAGAGGTTTAGAAATTTTTCTGTTAAAACTCCCCCTGAGGCAAAGCTTTCTATCTAGTTTCTAGAGGAAACATCTGCACCATAATTTGGTACAATTTTATTCTTCACATCATTCTCTTCCTTTTGATGGATCTAGTTATTAGTATCTTTTTGTTGCTTTTCATATAATTTTAAGACACTTTACATATGTTTTTAAAGTATATCTCAGACAATACCTCCTTAATATGTTATCCTGTCATACATGCCTTGCCACCTTGAACCCATTTTGTGGAAATGAAATATGGTGAAATTATTTGTAGAATTGTATGGATTAAATATGAATGTGTATGCATGTGAATGAATGTTGTGATTTAATTATGGTAGTTAGCTGCATATGTGTGTTGGATGGGTTAATCTCTTTTACACCTTAGCACGCGGTGGCAAGGAAGGAGTATTTGTAGCAAGTACCATGCAGCAAAATAGGGGATTAATAAGTTCAAGCTGGTCAAAGTGAAGGAAACTATGGAGTTGAACGTGGTCATTATGGAAGGAATAAATGTTAGAAGATATATGTTCTTGAATGTTGGATGTTTTCCCATGTTTTTCACATGCAAGTTGTTTGTATTTGAATAGATCTCTTTTTCAATTAGATGAATAATTCAATCATTATTTCACCTCCTCATATCTAGGTGTGACATTTATGATTGTTGTTAGTTAGCTAGTTGGTAGTTCAAATAAGATTCCCCATTTTATATAAAGTTGGGTGATGAGCTCATAGATTAGTTAGTTGATTTTGTTACAAGTTTCCAACAGTTAGTAGTTTTCCATATTTTCAGTTATCCAGAGACATGTTACAATGAAGTTATGAAATAAACTATGAAGAAGGATTTTGTCTGATATCTAGTGTTATGCAATGAATGGTGTTGTATGAGTCATGGATGTGTGAGAATCTAAGTTAGATTTTTTTTTTTAGTAAAGTGAGGTAGTCTTCTGAGCTAGCCACTCAGGTACTATTCATCACATCATTTATCCATTTGTTCATTTATGCATTTCTAGTAATTATGTTTTCATCATTCTTACATATGCATTGCAAGTAAATGGTTTATGGTTAGTTAAAGTTGTATTTGTTCATGAATAGAGATAAGACATAGTTCTTCAGAGATTAGGATTGATTATCTTATCATTTTAAATAGTTTTAGATTAATTTTGTACTTGTAAATCTTTAGTAGTCTCCTACAACTTATGCTGCAGGTACCCGTAGCCACTAGGTTTTGTAATTTCTTTCACTGTTTTTACAATTCTATTAATTCCAGCAAGGTAGAATAGTTTGAATAAGTTTGAGTAGAGTAATTTAGGTTAGCACAAGCCTATGAAGACACATATAGTGGAGTTCCAACATAAGCTTATGCACCTTGGTCGATAATTTAATGTAGGCTTGCAATGTCAAGAGGACTGTTCAACATGGCACGCCCCTGAATTGTGTAAAATTTACGAAGTCCATAACACATTAGTTTGCCTCTACTTTTTTGGTGTTGTTTCTAGGGATGGTGCTATCTTCATAGGCTTATTTTTTACAAGCTTTCATAGTTAAAACATTCATAGTTAAAATTTTCTATTATGCATTAGGACTAATAGATTTCATCTTCCAAAACCTAGAGTTATACTAACATTGTGTAGGGTTGTTTCCTTATAAAGATAGACCTACCATATGTGGAGGCACAAAGATAACCAAGGAAGATTCATCCCTTCAGACACCCAAGATAGAGAAGATACTAGCGGTTTTGTTGAGTATACTAGAGAGATTATTGAAAGAGTAGACACTGTCCTTCCATCTCCATCAACTTCATCATCATCACCATCTTCCACAACTACTGAAGGAACCTTTCAAACAATGGGGGACTCACCAGCAGATGATCTAGAGCATGGTACCTTTGAGTTCCTTATTACTGATCAAGCCAAAGCTACTGTGTTGAAGAATATTCCACCATCAACATTACTAGTATTTTATGGCTTGGTAATTGAGGATCCAGATACCTTTCTCTTTGAGTTCGATGTCTTGTGCAGAAGTTATGATTACACTACTGATGCCCGTCAACTCAAGCTATTCCTAGCTACTCTTAAAGATGTTGCCCTCAAATGGTTTATGGGGCTTGGTAGAGATGTTTTCCCAAATTGGGACACTATGATTACAACGTTCCCAGAAAAGTACAAGGACTATTGGAGAGGATTAGATCAAAGAAGAGATGACATTTTCTTATTGTCTCAAATGGAGGATGAGCCACTAGAATATTATATTGAAAGGTTTCAATTTTCCTTGAAGAAAAATCCCCAACATAAATTGTTAGAGGAGTCCCTTAAGTTGGTATTTTTAAGGGGGATTAATGAAGACAATATGGATTCCCTCAACCTTATTGGGGGCGGAGACATTTCTATAGGACCATTTGAAGACATTTTAAAAGTTTGTAGGAATTATTCTAGGACTCTTTCTAGAAAACCAAGAGGGAAGAGGTCATGCATCACAAGTGTCCTCTAATGGGGTTTCTAAGGTTGAAATTAGTAATTTATTGTCCAACATGAAGCAGGACATAATAAATCATCTAGCAACACAACTAGACACACTCCATATCAAGAAGAAGTAGGAGGAAGCAAAATCCATGCTCACTAAGTACTATCCTACCTGCAGGCAGAGGAAAGCCAATTGTAAGTGCAAGAGAGTGGTCAATATCCAACAAGAAAAGGTTGAGAAGCCAAATTTCTAGGCAATGGAAGGTGATGATGGAAAAAATTTCTACATAGCACAAATGAGGCCTTGACAACAAAGACAAGGTATGCCACTAGACCCCCTTAGTTTTAATCCATCTTTCCCTTTGAGTAATCAAAACTTTTCCACTTGGAATACTCAGCCTTGGAAAACAAATTAGAACTAGTGGCAGAGTGCCCAACAAAGGCCATACGCCCAGTCAAATTGGAACAAGCAACCAAACCCATGGCCACAAAAAAACCTTCAGGGTTCCAACTACAATCCACAATTGCCAACCTGGCAGAATCAATGGCAGCCTCAGTGGTAGAAAGGCCAAAAATGGTAGTAAAATATGAGTTACCAGTAGCCTATGCTACCTCCTCCTCCACCTCAGCAGCAAGATATAATGCCTCCATCAAATCCTCGATCTCAGCCACCTAAACCATCTCAAATACCTTCCCAACCTATACCTAACCCTAACACTAAGCATGTTCAACAGGCTTATACTAATGAAGTTGTCCAATACCCCACTTATGGGGTAGAGGTGAGTGACCTTCACCTCAAATCAAGGAAGCAGCTTGCAAGATCTTCATCTCCCAAAATCACAAAATTATACAATGAAGAACCTATAAAGGAAGCTTCAAATAACCCACCTTTGGAATCCCAATACAATCAAGGGCTCCAAAACACATTACATCTGAAGCCTCCATTCCCTGAATGTTTGGCTATCCAGCAACAACATATAGAGGCTGAAATAGACCTTCTAAGCGAGTTAAAGGATGTCAAAATTAAAATTCCCTTGATCCAAGCTATCAAAGATATTCCTATTTATACTAAGACTGTTAAGAATCTCTACCTTAAGAAGCTAGGAAGGAAAAAAAAGGACCCACAAACAGTCCATGTTTTGGGTAATCTTGCTGATATAATGTTGGGAAATATAATTGTTCCCAAATATACTTTGATAGTCCAGTGGTGGACATCAAAATCAATGGGACTCTTATTAAGAATACTTTGATAGACCTGGGTGTTGCAATTAATGTGATGACCAAAGATACCATGCAACTACTACAATTATCCAATCTTAGGCCTACTCAGACATTTTTGTAATTAGTTGATAGGTCTACAATTAATCCTAAAGGAGTTATTGAGGACCTGGTCATTGCATTAGAATCTTGGGATTACCTTGCTAACTTTATAGTACTTCAGCCCAAAGTAAATCTAGTTGGTTATCCACTAATCTTAGGTTGACCTTGGTTAGCCACATCTGATGCCTTTATAGGCTGTAGGTCAGAAAAAATGATCATATCCAATGGATCCGTAACCAATAATTTAATACTTTATCCACCAAATCAGCCACATCAAGACCTTGAGTTGACCATTTGTCCACACTTAGATGATAAGGATAACTATTCATTGCAAACCTTAATGACCATAGAGAGTAGCCCTCTATATTCAAGATGAGGATGAGCTAATAGCTCATATCATACAAAATGACCATGGAAGGCACCCACAACAGCAAGGTTGTTTATCCTATTTGCAAGATCCTTTGGAAAGCATAATACCTACTAGTTCCACACAAGAAGTATCCCAAATAATCCATACTTTGTTACCCCAGCAATGCTTTCCAATAATACCCAACTTTGATCTATCCTCTGTACAAGACATGTCTATGAAATTAGAGGTCGAGCTTGGAAAAATGTTGAATGTTAATAGAGCATTGATTGATGAACAACGAAAGTCCTTGCACACTATGTTGCAATCATATGCAACAACTTTTGCATGGGATTATAGTGATATGAATGGAATTGATCCTACCTTATGCATGTACAATATTTACATCAATGATGGCTACAGACCCATAAGGCAGCCCCAAAGGCACATGAATCTAGCCCTCAAAGAAATTGTAAAAGTTGAATTGCAAAAGATTTTGAATGCAGGATTCATATATCCTATCTTAGACAGTGAATGGGTTTCACCATTAATCATAGTACCTAAAAAAGGTGGTAAATGGAGAGTCTGTGTTGACTACAAGGAACTCAATACTACCACCAGGAAAGACCATTTTCCATTTCCATTCATTGACCAAGTTTTAGATTCTTTGGCAGGGAAGAAATATTTCTCCTTTCTTGATGGTTTTAGTGGTTATAACCAAATTAATATTGCACCTGAAGATCAGGATAAAACCACATTTACCTATCCTTGGGGTACCAATGCATATTATGTTTTACCTTTTGGTTTGTGCAATGCTCCTACCACATTTCAAAGAGTTATGCTTAGTATATTTTCTGATATTGCACATGATAAGATGGAGATTTATATGGATGATTTCACTACATATGGTGCAACATTTGATGAGGCTTTGCAAAATCTAGAAACATTCTTGAAAATATGCACTGAAAACAATTTACCATTGAGTAATGAGAAATGTTTTATGATGATGAAAGAAGGCATTATCTTGGGACATTTCATTTCTAGTGTAGGGATACAAGTTGACCCTAAGAAGATTGATATCATATCTACATTGTCTATCCCTTAGAAATAAAAGGATGTGAGAAGCTTTCTTGGACATGCAGGTTATTACAGAAGATTCATCCAAGATTATAGTAAATTGGTTGCACTTTTCTTTACTTTGTTGACAAAGGATATTGAATTTCAGTGGACTCTAGACTGCCAGCAGTCCTTTGACAAGTTAAAGACAACCTTGAATAATGCACCAATTTTAAGAGGTCCAAATTGGACATTGTCATTTCACATTCACATTGATGCATCATATTTTGCAATTGGAGCTGTCCTAAGACAGAAAGAGGGAAATAAGGAGTATGCCACATATTATATTAGCAAAAACCTACAGGGAGCATAATTGAACTATACTGTGACAGAGAAAGAAATGCTTGTAGTTGTCTACACCATTAACAAGTTTAGACATTACATTATTGGTTACCAAGTATTCATACACAAAGATCATAAAACAATTAGATACTTGATGAATAAGCCAATAGTAGGTGGAAGACTTGTTAGGTGGTTGTTGTTGTTGCAAGAAAGTGATATAACCATAGTTGATAAACTAGGAAAAGCTAATGTGGTTGCTGATTTTCTGTCCAGATTTCCCACAACATCTGATGAAGGAGTGGTTGATGATTATTTCCCTGATGAAAAATTATTTGGTTTAACTATACATAATCCATGGTATGCTGATATAGCTAACTACTTGGTAATAGGGAAGGTTCCAGATTACTTTTCTCCTAGGGAGAAAAGATAGATAGTTCATAAATGCTTTCCATATTCTTGGATTTATGGATTCTTATTCTACACTGGTCCAGACAACATTATGAGAAGATGTATCAAGGAGGATCATGTGTTTGACATATTGAAAGTCTGCCATGATGAACCTTGTGGTGGAGATTTTTCAGCCAAGAGGGTAGCTTTTAAAATCTTGACAATAGGATGTTATTGGCCAACTCTTCACAAAGACTCTGTTAAGTATACTAGGAGTTGTGATAGATTCCAGAAAATGGGGAGACCTATAAGAAGTGATGTTATGCCACTACAACCTCAACTAGCACTGGCTCCTTTTGACAAATGGGAGCTAGATTTTGTTGGCCCTATATCTCCCACTTCAAATAAAAAACAATATATACTGGTATGTACTAATTACTTAACCAAATGGGTAGAAGTAAAGGTACTGTAGTTTTCCAGAGATGGAAATGTTTCCAAATTCCTATATGAGGAAATCTTCACTAGGTATGGTGTTCCTAAGGAGATAGTGATTGATCAAGGACCACAATTTACATCAAATTGCATAGCTCAGCTGGTTAAGGAATATCAGATAAGACATAAGAAATCTACCCCATATCATCCTCGGGAAAATGGACAAGTTGAGGTCACCAACAGGGAGATTGAGAACATACTGACAAGAACAATACAAATTCATAGGAGAGATTGGGTATCCAGATTGCCAAAATTTGTTTGGGCATACAGAACTACCTGGAAGACAACTACAGGGTTTACCCCTTATGAGCTAGTTTATGGAAAAACAACAGTGTTACCTATTGAGTTTGAATACAAAAACCTAGGCACAATAGTTGACCTAGGGATGGAATTAACAAAATCTCAGAAAGAAAGGTTGCAACATTTAAACGCCCTAGATGAAATTAGATTACAAGCATTGCACCATATAGAGGTTGTTTAGAAACAAAGAATTAAATTGCATGACTAGTACATAAAGACTAAAGAATTTGTTGTAGGTGACTAGGAAATTCTATATGATTCTAAGTATAAAGATTTTCCAGGAAAATTGTAGTCATGTTGGCTAGGACCTTATGAAATCAAGCAGGTCTTCCCTAATGGTGCAATTCAATTGTAGACTATTGATGAAGTCAAATCATCCCTCCTTGTTAATGGCCATAGACTCAAGATGTACAAGAAACCACTTGAGCATGATGATTTCATCCTATCTCTGATGGATGACTATGGTGTGATGAGACCATAAATTGTCTCATATGTTATCAAAGAAAATCATATATTTCTTCCTAATGCATTAGTGTTAAAGTGGATTTGAGTAATGATTGAAATTTCTTTAGCTTGTTTAGAGTAAAATATAAAGTAAATGTTTGATTTATTTTTAGTAATTAAATGTGATCCAAATTTCCTCTAATATGTCTCCATGAAGTGTTTAAGATGATATAATGCAGATAAATGAGTTATTAAATAACTCATGGGAAGAACAAGCTTCATAGACACTTGTAGCAGAGAGCTCTAGACACTTGAAGCAGTTAACTCCTGAAATCTTTAGAAGGATTTGAAGAAGTAATGAGAAGATAGAGAAGAATCCCAGAAAACTCCTACATTCATGCAAAATCATGGAGCATCAATCATTCCAAAATTAATGGGATGAGTATTTGTTTCATGTTGAGTTCAAAGATCTCTCACAATTATTACATTTCATAATTCCTTCTTCCACCAAAGATAACTCAAGTTACCACATCACTCAAATGTTGTTACATGATTATAGCATGTTATTCATGTTAATGATCAATGATTTTTGCAAGAAAAAAGGATAACAATCCCTTCGTTCACGTGGAGAACTAAAGACTTCATAAAAATTAGGCATTCAAAAATTGTCAAAAATGTAGTCTCAGTAAAACAGCAATATCTCCCTCATTTCTCAACAAAATTCAAAAATTCAAAATGATCTGGAAACTATATTTGAATATATAAAAACCCTTTTGATAATTTGGAATGATTTGTAGCAAAAATGGAATAGTATGTGTCATAAAATCACCGAGACAAAAGTGGCGTGATGGAGGACAACAACTTCAATTTTCTTAAAGTTTTATAAATGACCCCTCAAAAATAGGATCTTGGATCCACATTCTTAGTGAATTGATATAGAATATGAATTTTATAAATACAAGGTAATCATTGGAGAAAATGAGGGGACTAAAAAGGCTTGTTTCAGCCTGAGGAAATAGGATAGATCTAGTTTCATTTTCCAACAATGTAATTCCAGATTTCTAGATTAAATTTGAATCCAAGAAAGATTTTCATTTCCAGAAATTGTGAAGTAGTTTAGTCTTTCAATTCATGCAAGTGTGCCTTAGATTAGTTCCCTTTCATGCAAATTTCCTTTCATGAAAATTCCCTTTCATGCAAATTTCATTTCATGCAAATGGGATTTAATTTTGCAAGTAGAATATAATGTCAAGCAAGTTTTCTACTTTCTCTCTTGCATACAGCCATGGACACCACCTTGGATTGATAAATGAAATGATGACGATTACAATGAACCCATCATGGTGTACATAGTTCAGCTAATTTAGGATCTGGGACACAAGATGATGATCCATAGGATGCTTTTCCGCAAGATGATATTCCACAGGATGTTGTTGCACAAGATGATGTTCCAACAAGAAGTGACTTACCCACTACATTTGGTAGTATAGAGGTCAAGTTACACAACTCCACCTCTAAGATTACCCAGGTCTAATTTTCCATGCTCTATATCACATGCACACACTGCACAATGTCTGTAATGACAATGTTCTAACTTTAGAGGGACTTGTACTTTTTATTTCTCGAGACCTAATCACACGGGACCTAACATTCACATTTCAATTAGGCCCTATGATTCATGTACCTATAGCAATACCCATTTCATGCATGCTACAATCGCTTGGTGGATTCCAATCGTTTCTCCCATGGACTATTCTAGCGCACACATGTGTCCTTTACTTCCTAGTAAAGCGCATGACAACAGTACAACTACCACTTTTCATCAACTCCTATGCAATCAATGCACATCACATCACTTGTACACCATGATATGTGCCTTTTTCAATTCATAACTACATCGGGCATCACTTTCTATTTCGCACGTATGAAAGGTAACTTCATGTAATTAAATCTATCTTTCTTTTTGTATCCATTGTTATTCATTGTTTAAACTATGCATGCAAATTTTATCACCATTTATTTCATTATTATTCTATCACCCTAACCCAGTTTCGCATGAAGTGTGGTCACTTCACTTTAAGTTGGCGGGAGGGGTATCATTGCTATAATTCTTGCTATCAATTTTTTTTAATTTTTCCACCCAAGTTTGTTAGACTACATTAATAACCATCCTTTTACAACTAGAAAAACTTATGTGTTTCCGATAAATGCGATTTCTTCCTTGAGATGAGCTAATGTATAGAATTTGACTGCTTGATTGAACTAAGATAGAAGGATTGTGAGTATCGGGTACAAAGAAGACATTTGGAGAAGCAACTGATTGAGAGTTTTTAGGTGGTGAAGTTGAATTTGAATAATTTGAACTTCTTGAGGTTACAAGAATTGAAAAAATAATGGGAAGTGATGTAATTCATAGAGAACCATTTGCTCACAAAGAAATATTAGAGGATACAATGGTTAGACCTCTATTCACCAGAGTAGGGTAGCTGGACTATTTTCTAAAGTTGACAAATATGATAATGAGATGGTCAGGGATTTTGCAGCCACTCTAAAGTATGATGAAGCAACAGTAAAGGGATTAGTGGTGGATGGTTGAAAGATGGAAATTTCCCAAGTAATAGGGTTACCTCGCACAGGCTCTGAGTACCCAACTCGTGCAGATGTAGTAGTAGTGAGGGAAGTATTCTGTGAATGGGGCGAGAAATTGGATTCGATGTCATTAGGTACTAAAAGACTTCCCTTTTCATTCTTTTGGGGGAAATGTGATGCTTATATTATCAAATACCTTACTTGTGATGGTTGCCATAATTTGTTGTATAATGTTCATTTTAAGTTGTTGAGCCATTTACATCATGATCAATTTTTCAATATACCTAATTTTCTATACAACATGCTGAAAAGAATGGCCTCTGAATATCAGAGGAGGAAAATCAATAATACATTGTCTCACCATTGTCTAATAACTTTATTAGTTAAGATAAGTTTGAGAATTCAACATCCCCAGGTTGATTGGGATGCTTTTAAAAATTGCAAAGAAATCACTGAGTTGCTTGAGGCACCCGAAGCAGAAGATGAACCCTTACCTAAGCCTGAACCTGAAGATGACCTAGGGAATGATGAACCTAAAAGAGAGGATTCCCCTATTGCACCATTTGCTTCACCTACCCACAGCCAAAGTGAGACTGAGAGACATGATATGCCAACTACAGAAATAGAGGAACCCTCATCCTCTAAAAACCCTAGAGTTAGAAGTACTTCATCAATTTCCTCAAAAGGAAAAAAGAAGAGCAAAGGAGTTGTTAAGAAGGATAATGTTGTGAGGGAGGAGGATGAAACAAGGAAAAAGAGGAGTAAAAGGGGGAAGGAGAGTAAATTTATACAGGAAACCACTACTCTCTACTACTCAGGAAGGATAAGAAGACAAAAAGTTGAGAAGAGGGACCTAGAGGAACCATTTCTAGAAGGAAAGGTTGAGGAACAACAACATCATATTCCAATGATGATTGATACAGACATAGATAGGGAAAGAGTTGAACTTGATAGTGTTCATACTAAAAATGTTGATGTACCTGCTAGGAGGAAAAGATATATATCATCATCTTCCTCTGATTCTGACTTAGAGGATGCTTTCATTAACAAGAAGACCATAAGGACAGTTCCTTGTGACTCTCTTAGAGAAGTTTTTGATAACACAGGTGATGACAATGATGGTTTGAATTTTGAAGGAGAAAAGGTGTTGCTAGAGGACAAAAACATAAGAAAAGAACTTCAAGAATCCCTTGACATGATAAATCAATTGGAAGAACAAGTACAAGGGTATGAACAAAAAGACAAGGAAAAAGAAATAAGGATCAAGGAGCTGGAAGAAAAAGTACAAACCTATGGCCATGGAAATAAATTGGACCTATTGGAATAGATGGCCGAAGGTAGAATGGGGATTGAAACTGATTTGAATTTACAACCCCCTGTTACAAAAATACCAGCCTACCATACTACTTTGTCTTTGGGATTTGAGTTGATGAAAATTACTGATCAATTCAGGCAAGAAAAAGAAAACTGGGAAAAAGAAAAGAAAATTTTGAATGAAACTAAGAATTTGGAGTTGAAAAGGCTAGAGGAGAAATTGAAAGAAGTGGTTGATAGAGATATTCAAATACTTGAATGTAGACCTCCACCTAGGGTTTATGCATTGTTCCTAAAGGAAAAATTTCTCAGTTTTCAATTCAATAAGTTTATTAATGACCAGCCTTTTGCTTTGGATAAGAGACATAGTTTTCTCACTTTGTTCAATAAAATTAGTTTGGAGGAGCAAGGCCAATTATGTGAATATTATTTACATAATTATGTGATGGCAGAGGATACTTACTAGAATCCCTTGATCTATGTTGGGGATTTACAAGTGAGAGCTCTTGCATCTTACTTAAAAAATGAGCAACTTCGTGGGGAGTTAATGGGGAAATATGAAGAATAGGAGAAAACAATAACACTGCAGATTAGAAAGGCAGCAATGAATCCTGACATAATCGTTACTCAATGGTTAAGACTCCTTTCTCATAAGGGACTAGGGAAAACAATTATAGACTTAAGACCCGGGGATTATAGAAGGATTCAACAATTGGTAGTGACCACTCTTCAAAAATCCCTGGTACATATGAGGAATAGATAGGACAATCTGACTCCAGAATTGCAGAGGAAGGAGCCTCACTCCCTTTACAATTTTATGAACATGTTTGAGAGATTATGAAAGTATATTGAGATCTCAGGAATGATGGGAGTGGAGTGACTTCCACTGAATTACCACCCTCCTATCCTACTTCATGGGTATGTGCAGGATCATGATGGGCCAAAAAGTGGCAATATGATGGGTATTTGTAGGGTATGTGGCTGACGACTTTATTTTTACCCAAAATTGATGAAATGAAAAGGTTTTTTAAAGGATGTTCTCAGCTTTCCACCAATATAAATTATTCTTTACTTTCAATTTAATAAATAATTATTATTCATTTTCTATTTGAATTACAACTAAAGTCCTGATTGGTAGGTTGATTGAAAAACATCTATAGCTTTCAAATGGTATCACATTTTTGGAATCTAAAACATGCATCACATTCTATGCTTTACATCATATAGGATTAAAAAAATAAAAATTGAATTTCATGAAGTTTTGACCAAGTTAAGGTGGTCAGACATACGCATTTTTATATTTTTTAAAAGTTGTAATAAAAAAATCATAATTAATTATTTACTTAGAAAAAAATTACAAAAAAATATGCATCACATCTGGACATGAGTCCTCTACTTATGTCTAAAATATTATAAAAAAATATTATCATTTTAATGTGGTTAGGGTGGTCAGACAGACACCTACATCTTATTTTTCCTCTAAAATTTGGAACCTTCGCATTGAAATTTCAAATTTTCACCAAATAGATATTTAAAAATAAAATAAACCTAGTAGTTTAGAAACTACATTCAATTTTCTACAGATTCTATTTTTACATATTTTTTAAATAATATAGATAACTTATTCAAATTTTTACGTCAAGTTGCCTAACTTTGATTTTTCTAAATTTTTTGCCACTTAAGGGCCTATTTTTTCCATGATGATCCTGCACATATCCTCATCCAATTCCACATTGGACCGGATAGGTTACTAATCATGACAGGAATGAAAAATTGGACAAGATGAACAAACTTGCATGGTACAATGGTTTCTAACTCAAATAGGGATAGGGAGTTAGCACAATCATGGATCTTAGACAAATTACTTTGTTTTATAATCTTCTTCCCTAGGTTATTTCGTTTGATACTTTTTCTTGAGGACAAGCAAAATGACAAGTTGGGGGGAATGATGGGTTTGGTTATTAGTATCTTTTTGTTGCTTTTCATATACTTTTAAGACACTTTACATATTTTTTTAAAGTATATCTCAAAAAATACCTCCATAATATGTTATCCTATCATACATACCTTGCCACCTTTAACCCATTTTGTGGAAATGAAATATGGTGAAATTATTCGTAGAATTGTATGGATTAAATATGAATATGTATGCATGTGAATGAATGTTGTGATTTAATTATAGTAGTTAGTTGTATACGTGTGTTGGATGGATTAATCTCTTTTGCAGCTTAGCACGCAGTGGCAAGGAATGAGTATTTGTAGCAAGTACCAAGTAGCAGAATAGGGGATTAATAAGTTTGATCCAATCAAAGTGAAGGAAACTATGGAGCTAAACATGGTCATTATAGAAGGAATAAATGTTAGAAGATATTTGTTCTTGAATGTTGGACATTTTCCCATGTGTTTCACATGCAATTTTTCCTTATTTGAATAGGTCTCTTTTTTAGTTAGATGAATAAGTCAATCGTTATTTCTCCTCCTCATATGTAGGAGTGAGATTTATGATTGTTGTTAGTCAGTTAGCCAAAAGTACAAATAAGACTCTCCCCATTTTGTATAAAGTCGGGTGATGAGCTCATAGATTAGTTAGTTGATTTTGTCACAAGTTTCTAGCAGTTAGTAGTTTCCCAACTTTTCATTTATCCAAAGACATGTTGTTACAATGAAGTTATGAAATAAAATTTGAAGAAGGATTCTTTTTTATAATTGGTGTTGTGCAATGAATGGCGTATGATTTATGGATGTGTGAGAATCTAAGTTAGATTTGGTTTTTAGTAAAGTGAGGAAGTCTTCTGAGCTGGTCACTCAAGTAATGTTCATCACTTCATTTATCCATTTGTTCATTTATGCATTTCCAGTAATTTCATTTTCATCATTCTTACATATGCATTGCAAGTAAATGGTTTATGGTTAGTTAAAGTTGTATTTGTTCATGAATAGAGATAGGAAATAGTTCTCGAATGATTAGGATGGATTATCTTATCATTTTAAATAGTTTCAAATTAATTATATACTTGTAAATATTTAATAGCCTCCTACAGGTTATACTGTAGGTACCTGTAGCCACTAGGTTTTGTAACTTCTTTCACCATTTTTACAATTCTATTAATTCCAACAAGGTAGAATAGTTTGAATAAGTTTGAGTAGAGTAATTTAGGTTAGCACAAGCCTGTGAAGAAACATATAGTGGAGTGTCATCATAAGCTTACACACCTTGGTGGATTATTTAATGTAGGCTTGCGATGTTAAGAGGACTGTTCAGCTTGGCACACCCCTAAATTGTGTAAAATTTACCAAGTCCATAACACATTAGTTTTCCTCTACACTTTTTTCTTCCAAATCTTGTTCATCTCCTTCTTTACCTCAACCTAATCAATCTTCTTTTATGGAACAGATGGTTTCACATTCTTTCCTCTACAAAACTTAGTTATGTGTCCTAGTTTGTTGCATTTATATCATGTGACACTTTGTTGTGAAGAAAAATTACTACTTTCCAGTTTATATTTTCATTTAGAAGTCGTATTCCCAAACCCATTGCATGAGTAGCAGTAACCAATGAATGATTGAGTCACCATACCATTATTGTAATCATTCATCATTTGTCTTATGCATTCACTATCCTTATGACCAAATCTTTGTGTAGTTGGTTGTTTGATAGGAGGTCTCTTGAAATATTTCTTCTAGTTTTGGATATGTTTGACATTTCTCTTCTTATATTCAGTCTTCCTTTGTTCATTATTCTCCTTTTCAATATTGTTTGGAGTTTGATTTTCCTTTGAGTTTTCTCCTTTTTCAAACCCTAATCCTTCTTTGTCCTTAGAAGCTTTTTGACTAGCAAGCATATCATCGAGAAAGGTGGAGCTCTTATTGAATTTTTTCTCTTGAATCTTTGATTTCTCTAAATATTTCTTTAGAGACACAATCTCTTCTTCATGTTTTGAGAATTTTGTAGATTTTTATTTCAATTTGGCATTCAAGCAGTCTTCAACTCTTTTTCCTTCTTCAACTTGCACTTTTAGATTAGTGATTGTAACATTTGATTGTTTTAGTTGCTCATTTGTTTCCTTGAGTTTCTCTTTAACTTTCTTGAATTGATTCCTTAGCTCCTTGATACACTCATCTTCTTCCTTAAAAGTTTCTTTTAGATCTCTAATCTCACATTATGCTTTATCTAGGTCATCAATAGAAAATTTGAGTTCTCCTTCCATATCAACTTCACAGTCTTTTTTAGTAAACCCTTCCATAATAATTTATTATAGAGGGATGGGATACCTCCTAGTTTTCATGTGTTCAACCTCTAAGATCCACCTCAATTATTAAGCAAATTGAATGAACCTTTCTTTGATACCAATAGTTGAACACCCAAAATACTAAGAGGGGGTGAATAGATATTCCTTGAAATTCATTAACTTAAAAGTGCATTACAAAGCATCTTATTAAAATTGCAAAAATGGAAAGTAAAATTTGAAGCAAGCACCACAACAATCAAAACAAGAATTCCAAATTTACGTGGAAAACCCTTCAAAAGGAAAAACCATGATGAGGAATAGCTTACAATATATTATAACCGGTTACGATAGATTACAAGAGGCTCACTACTTGAAGGGTTCACTTCTTGGAGGACTCAGTGTCCATAAAATAGGAGGGCTCATTTCCTAAGGAATGTCACTTCTTCTAAAATTACAAAAGATATACAAAAGGATGGATCACTACTAGAAATTGAACTGCTTATAATGTATTTGCTATTTGCTAAAGATAGAGTTCAAGTGAGGCCTCAAAAAACTAACTTTACACACTTCATTCCTCACTATCATAAGATCACCACTATACCATTTTGCACTTCACTACACACCTCTCTTCTCATCTCTTATCTCTCATGCTTCACACACACTAAATTGACCTTCTATATATATGTATATATTATGCAAACAATCATATCATCAATTAGGTTAGCCTAATTAGATGAAATGTGAGACCTCATTGCCTATCAGCACAAAACTCCATCATACATACCTTGCAGAAGTAACAAAAGTGTGTTTTTCACCAAAATAGTTTAGCATGACCTAAAGATATTCCTATGATTCCTATCCATACTTAATTCAATTCTACATGATCCCAAAACCTTTAGGTCGACACTACATAATAAAACTGTTGAAGCAACAACTAAATGAACCAATTGTTCATCCCAAAACTTGACACACAGACCACCAATCCACTTGAAATTTAGAGTTCACACACATCTTAAATCTTCAAAAACCTCCTAAAATATGCATAATATAATGATCATCCACGGTGGAATGCAGAACATTCCAATATGAAATTTGTAGTTGTAACTGTCTTTGCTTAGTTCGATACTTTGTCATCAATATATTTTGCTAAAGAAGACATATAACCTTGAAACTTTGGATATAGAATCCTTCAATATGTACCATTATCACCTCAAAATTACATGATAGTATATTGTAGTTTGGATCAACGTGTTGACATCTTGGAGTTGTAAATCAGTCATCACGTTGGTATTTTGCAGTTAAATATTTAGGTGGTGGATAATATTAATTCATTGGGTATTAATATCCCTTGCAATTGTTGAGCCTTTCTCAAAGGTTGACAATACCCAACATTTATTTTGATGCTTGGTGTGCAACAGACATGGATGCCCCAATGATATGATTTCAGGTGAAGCAAAGGTTTAAAGTGAAATATTTTATGAGTGTGTCTACAACGTAGCAATTCAATCTTATAATTTATATGGTAGGTGGATTCTAGCTACTTGCTTAACATTGATAATGTCCCACCAACTATGATGTATTACTAAATGCTAGATGGTCCACGAATTGAAGAAGAATGTATTTGAATTGTGCATAAAAATTAAATATGGGGTGATCAAATAACGCCAACCCGAAGTCTGATCCATGGATTTCTTCCATATTGGAATGAGTACTTCATGAAATTTGATCGAGGAAGCCAGATCTATGGAGGTGCTAAACTCAACATTATTAACTTGTCCTAGAACCCAACGACCATTCCCAATGCTCAAGCATATTAAAATCTGTAACTACCACCAAAACTTATGGAGGAAACTGAGTTTAACATCGATTAGAACACTAAGGGAAAGGGATTTTAATCTATAGTGTACATAAATATACACTTGCAACGCATTTCATTCGTATGATAGAAATGTATACAACTATATATTAACTATATAGCTTTTCATGGAACAAATCATGAGAATCATTTTGGTTGTATGATTTGATTGTTTTCTTTCCCACCATCTGTCTCTGATGCGTTTATGTTTTGTAAGCATAGATGAAAATACATATACCTAGCATATGATCGTTTTGCATGCAAAGTTGAAAATACAACTTTGATGTGTTTATGTTTCGTAATAAAGAATGTGGTACAAAGGGGCCAGTGGGAGGAAATGTTGAAATGATGAAATCACTCCTCAAATCTCAACATAATAGCGACCCATTTAAAACCTGCTATGTTAACTAAAGGATCAAAAGTGGATGAGGAAACCGCACCCAAGAGTGAGGGCCAAACGTCATCCAATGATCTCTAGCCTAAGTTTTAATTACAAACTTCTATCTTTTATGAAACTTATTCTCATCTGAGAAGACAACAAAATGTAAGGTGAATTAAGTAGAGGTCTAAGATAATTTGGTTGGGTAGGGAGGTGGCTAAATTGTAGATGAATGATGAATATTGGCACCTGATAAGTCTTCTTAACTGAGCAGCCTCATTTCTTACTCTCTTTTTTTGCAACTTCCCTCTTTAATGACTCTAGTTTCTGACGTTACATAGGAACAAACTTAGCATCGGGTTTGATATTTTAGCATTGAGTTTCCTACTGCTGTAGTTTCTTTCCATTTAAGCTATTGTTATTATGACAACCAAATTCCCCATGTATTAGATTGTATGTTCTAAATATTATATGTTGTGTTTTGGGTAGTTGAATATTCACTAGGCAACATATATGAACAAGAGGCTTTAATGTTAAGAGAATTACGTAGGAGCTTGAGGAGGGGTGACAAAAACCCTATTGGAGGCAATGCCCCATGTGGAGGGGAGGCTCAACCTCTTCCCACTCTCCATATTTTCTTTATATTATTTTTTCACTAACTAAATTTCATTACATTAATGATGCAAAGAAAGAAACTTAAACAACTTTCCAAAATTTTGATTGACCCTTCTATGGAAGTTAGGTGATACCCTATTCTACTAGCCCTTAAATACTCAATTTAGATCCAAATTGATCATTTTCATGAAAACACTCATTCTCGATGCCTTAAAGGGTCTTATAATAGTCATTAAAATCTATAAAAATATTCACTTTTAGTAAGGTTTCAACTAGTCCCTATAGTCTGACCAATAAGCCTTTCATTCCTAGGCTTTAAGCCCTTATTTCCTTGGAAAACTTGGCCTCTTAACATAGAAAAACTTACTTTTGATGCCTTTGATGGCTTGAACACCTTTAACATGCCGTATAGAACTTCCAAAAAACTTTACCTTGTTTGAAAAACTCAAGAAATTCAAATTTTCAACAAACTCTAAATGTTCTAGGGTTATGACAATCTTTTTGGTACGGATTTCTAGTAGTCTTAAATAACTCATTCAAACCAATAGATATGGAGCCAAAAATTGGTGAGTACTTAACCAAGACCCTAACATAGGTTCTCACAAAATTTCATGATTTTTCACTACACCAAAAAAAAGATATGAACTTTTTTCTATTGTTGAAAACCCTAGTTTATGAATAGAGCACCAAGCACTATTTTGATCATAACTTGAGTAAAAATCAATGAAATAACCTCAAAAAAAATAAAATTGAACCTTAAGACATTCCATTATCATCCCACAGAAACACAAGATTGCAACTTGACTATATAGATCCATACCACACCTTTCATTTTGTTTTAAAAAAAAAAAACTATTATAAATTTGCAAATAACAGGGCATTTTCTTGAAATCTTGCTCCTCAACTTTATGGAGTATATTTTTTCATTCATTCCACATCCAAGAACTTACAAAAATAAGTTACACTTAAGCATATATCCTTTTTCTTCAATAACCCTAATGTCCATGTCATTAAACTTGGCATGCTCTTTTTTTGCAACTTTTAACCCTATACCACACCTAGGCTAGAAAACATTACAAAGGATTATATATATGGTTTTCTAAGACCATTTTTTGATCTTTTCTTGACATACAACTAGGACACATAGAAAAAAATAGTCCTTAAAACATCAAATAGGTCTCTTGTAGCTTCAATAACAACATTCAGGTGATGCTCCTGCACCACACTCCCTAGGGAAAAGAAATTTGAGTTCCATCTCAAATGATTGTCTACTTTTCTTTCTCTTCTTTTAATTGTGTTGCATGCTTAGCTATTCTCTGACCTCCTCTTGATCCTCTCCATGGTTGGCTTGATCTACTCCATGTTTCTTGGTCTTCATGCTTTTGTTTTGTGCTTGCTTTTTGTGCCTCCTCTTGATGATCTTCTTCTCAATTGCAAGACACCAAAATTCAATTTATCTTTCAAAGGCCTCATTTCAGTTGTCCATTTATTCATACTCTTCATTCTCTCCTTGGTCTATACCTATACAAACACTATCATCAACATGCATTAGATAAGAACCATGAGGCCAATTTTCCTCTTCACTAGCTCCATGTGCTTGTTTTCTCGTGTCTTCCTCTGTCGTCCTACTTGCATTCATACCTTCATTAGAAATATTCGCTTCCCACTCTTGTTCTATCTCAAAAAATTGTTCCCACAAATCATCTTTAAGTACCTCACAATGTACCTCTACTGCAACTTGTTTCCTTTCTTTCTCATTTTGCAACTCTTTTGTATCCAAACTTTGTTCACTTTCACCTTCCAAGATAGGTATCCTTTGCTTTCTTTTTAAAAAAAAATCACCTTTATAGGTCACTTCACCTTCTTTCTCATTGTCCAATACCCAACATTTCCTTGGTTTTCTTCCTCAAGACACTATTGCGCTACAAGCTTAATACCTCTTTTCAACTTTGTCATTTCTCTATCAAACTATACAACTTGGGTTATCCTATTGTCTTTCATCTTGTCCTTCCTTTTGAGGCTTTATTTCTTATCTTGCTGCTGCATCTTCTTGTCTTCATGATACCTCACCTTAGGCTTCTTTCTTTTCATCTAACCTAGTCTTTTAGTACCCCAATACCTTCACACACAACCTTATACAAAATCTTGTTAACTTGGAAAACTTTCACTACCATATCTTTTTAGGCTCTAATACCAAAAATGATGCAGAGAAAGAGCTATTTCAAACACTATGGAAACTTAATGACAAAAAAAATGTGATTTCTGCAACAATCTACACAAGGTTCTTAGATCTTTCAATGGTGGCAACGAACAATACCTTGTTTGCTATTAAAAAAAAAACATTTCTTTAAACACAACCCTCAAAAGGAATCCAAATTCACCTTTCTTTTGTAACCTTAGGCTCTAAAGTTCTTAAGCACACTCTAAAGGCTTCATTATAACCATTCTTGGTGGTGATTAACTCCAAAACTAGATATTTCCATAAAACCCTCAAAAAGAGTAGGGTTTTACACAACCAAATGATAGTAAGAACACAATGTCTGCCATAAGTCACACAAATGAATGAATTATCACTCATCCTTTTGGGAAAACATGTATAAGAGTATACAAAAAATTTGTACCAAATCTCATAAGTTTTCAATGGCTGAAAAAAATATATGATTTTTTCTATTGCTGAAAACCCTAGTTTTTGAATAGAGCAATGAGAACTATTTTGATCATAACTTGAGAAAAAATGAATGAAATCGCCTCAAAAAAATTGAATTTGAACCTTAAGAAGACATGATATTATCATACCACACAAACATAGACCTACAACTTAACTGTACAGATTCGTACCAAACCATTCTTTTCTATTTTTTTCAGAAAAATTGTCATAAATTTGCAAATAATAGGGTATTTTCTTGAAATCTTGCTCCTCAACTTCTTGGAGAATATTTTTTATTCATTTCACATCTAATAACTTACAAAAATCAGTTACACTTGAGCATATCTCCTTTTTCTTCAATAACCCTAATGTCCATGTCATTAAACTTGACATTTATGCTCTTTTTTTGTAACTTTAACCCTATACCACTCCTAGGCTAAAAACACATTAAAAAAGATAATGTAAATATTTTTCTAAGACCATTTTTTGATATTTTCTTGACATACAACTACCACTTACAGAATAAAATATTCCTTAAAACACCAACTAGGTCTCTTGAACAACATTCAGGTGATGCTCCTACATTAGTTAATCAACCTCTTCTTTTCTTACTTAGAATCTAAGTATGCCAAAATAATTTATTTAATTGTATCACTACAAAATTAGGTATTAGTAAGTCATTTAAAAAATGAGGCATCCTCAAAAAGGTTTAATCCAACACTCGCATAGGTGTTCATTACAATTCTAGAGGGATTATAGAATTTATTTTTTCCAGAAAATAGGCCTATTATCCTCAACTTATATATTCCATGTCCAAAATAAATTCATATCAAGGAGCTTTATTTATATTACAAAATATGTTTAGAGTGTTTTGAACATAAAGTAATGGGGATAATTTATGTTCATAGTGGTTGAAAAACTCTGGAAGAAATCCCATATCATTTTTTTCTATAGTCATTCTTGTGTAACAAGTAGTTGTAACTAGATTTTTCCCTTCATGGACAAAAAAAAGAAGAATTCGCACATAAGAATAAATCCCAAGGAAAACTTGTTAGATATTACATTTCTTATATATATATATATATATATATATCTATCTATCTATATATATATATATATATATATATATATATATATATATATCATTACAAGATATCAATCCTTTTCTTTTCATCAATAGATCTACCCATTTAAATCCTTCTAGTCATCCTATTTTGTTAATAGTGCAACAACAACAACAAAAATAACATTAACTATATTTTTCATACAAAATTTTCAGCTCCATACAAGAAATATCCTTTTTTTCATTTAAATTTTTTGCATATTTTCTTGTCTTGTGGAAGTATTCTAATTTTCTCTTGATAGTTTCCCTTCCCGTACTGACACCATTACTTTCTTGTACATACCAATGCAATCATAAGTAACAATTATACATCATATTAGTATTCTAGCTGAATATCCTAAGATTTAACTATACAACAATTCCATTTAAAATTCCAATTCATATTCAACAAATTACAAGTGCATAACACCTTCTTGGTAATGACAATAAAACATAATGTAAAAATGAAATACAAGAATACTGCCACACAATCACCCTATTTATCACCCCAAATATATCTAACCATCTTATTTAGGAAAACATATAAAAAATTAGCTTTGGTATTAATCACATGTGAAGCGGGGTCTTATGACCCCCTCCCCTTAGCTTAGACTTCCTCCTATAAGTTGTTAGGTCTAGAAGCATACTCTCAATATAGCAACATACATAAATGTATTAAAAATACTAATTACTTTACTTTTTCTTGATGAAATAATCAAAACATTCAATGATAAGCACACATTAGAGACATCTCTTGTATGAATCAACATATAAATACTCAAAACAAAATTTCTCATCATAAAACATTTATTTGATATAATCACAATATGAAAAATGATAGTAGCCATCCTTGTGGTCAACATTCTCGAATAGAAATTATACCAACTTATATCCAAACACATTAACATCCTTGGATACCCTTCAAGGTTCCTTGTTGCATCATAAAAAATCACTCATGATCATGTTAGAAAATATTTTCGTTCCAATATCAATTCATGTCTCAAGAATAGTAGTCCCAATTTTATTTTTCACCTTCTTTCACATATAGCAATCAAGTATTTTCACATTTCATTTATTTACAATTTTACCCATACATCACAACAATTATACATAATTCACATCACAAGGCTCATACAATGGGGTTTACAAGGATGGAGATTCTTGGATACTACAACCCTTAGGAAAGATGGTCTTGAGGCCCTTATCTAAGGACCCTTCCATACATCTCCTAGGTACCTTCCCTTGTTTGTGTAAGGGGGTTGGCCTCCAAGAGTAAGGTACAACAAGAATAATCATAGAACTAGGGGAAGAATGGATTCATGACCATCCCATACTAGTCCAATTTACAACCCCTTTTCAAATAATTCATAATTCCCCAATGCATCTACTCCCCTATATGACTTGCCAAGGAACCCCCGGGATATGGCAGTTTTACAGATGTCACATTACACCACACTTTCCAGTATTTAGCATACAATAAGAATCCTCAAACTGAGTAACATAAGATCATAAATCAACATTTCAATAAACAAAGAAAAAAAAATTGTAAATTCAAGAGGAAAATCAAATAAAGATCAATTCTAGCGACATTTCAACATTCCAATCTTAATTCAAAAATAGAAATCAAATAAGTCCTTGAGGCAATGGGACCATGAAAACCCTCAAATGGCTAAACAACCCCAATAAAAGAATGTAAATTTTCCCACTACGGGAGTTCAATAAAATAAAAAAACAACAAAAAAGTTAACAATAATTCATATTTCAATGGTAAAACCTGCACATTGCGAGCACCTTGTGACTTTGATAAGCCACCTAAGGGGAGGAGGGGAATGGTGGTTCTCTAACCACATAAGTATAATAGTATCAATAATTGGTGGTCCCTGACCACATAAATATGATAGCGTGCAATATCATGGTGGACTCTTAGACATAGTATTAATGCCCTGCATTGTTGAAGTATCCAAAAATTGTAATCAATATGGTCCAAGTAATTCCATCCTTTACCCATGGGTTATAAACATTGAGAATTAGGTTTTCACTATGAACTAACAAGTGTGGCTCTCACATGTGGGCAAGTAAGCAAAGAACACAATCCAAGGAGAGCCATGGAGTTCTCATTGGAGGTTCTCTTGCCCCTCAACCCCTTATTTACACTAGTAGTCTCTCAATTCCGTAGGGAACCCACACACTAGGGGTTGATGTAGGAGCATCCAGTGGTGTAAGGGTAATCTTGCATCATGCAAAAATATTATTTCCTTTCTGTTAGCTTTTTGGTAATTTTTTTTTGCATTTCTGGATACCCTTTTTGTCGAATAAGAATTCCCAACTTTCAAAACTACTTTTCTGCTTTTTCTGGCCAAACTGCTATTTTTAGCAGGTATGAATTTGAAGGTGTGAGGAGAAAATTTATGGGAATATTTAGGGCAGAAAAAAAGACACTTTGGCGAAAGAATCGGACCAAGATCATTCCTGATTTGAAAGATATTCAAATTTCAGTTCCCCAAAAATGCCTTGAAAACTCTTTTGAGCTAGGTTTGAGGCATTAAATGGTCTCGTACTGGCACAAATTTTTTTGAAACCAATAGAGCAGGTTCTTAGCACATATTACACTTTGAGAGATTTCCAATGTTCAAACAGTGCATCAGACGAAGACTCGGATCAAAAGTTATGGCTTCCAAAAATTGG
>VDFB02267478.1:0-14346 GCA_007258455.2 Sequoia sempervirens | reverse complement strand
ATATACAAAAAAATGCAAAGAAAATGTTTGAAATTTAACATGCAACCTATTGTGTTGTGTTGAAAGGAATCAAGATTAACTGGGACAATAAATAAAAATAAAATTTTGATGATTGTACTTAAAAGTGAATAGGATATGAAAAGTGTGGACAATGATGGTGTAGAAATTGAAAACCTTGATTCTGATGACATTACTGTTTTATGTCATTAGAGATAAAGAGAACATACAATTTTATATACATAGCAAATGAAGATTTGAAACTAGTAAACTGAAAATATAAACACTATAATATTTTTCCTTAAACAATAATTCACATACTCACTTACAAAAAAGGGTGAAGCATTTTTATTCAAATATTTTCTTTAATAGACATACTTGAGTAGAAGATATTTACAAGTACGAATATATACATTGTTTCATAGAAATAAGGGAATGTTTAATAGAATTTACAGAGTAAAAGAATATATACATTGTTTCATAGAATATACAAGTACAAGAATATATACACTGTTTCATAGACTTCTAAATTTTTAGATTTATTTGCAATTTGTTGGGTCTCAAAAACGCGGGTTTTTAGACCATAAGAGGGTTCCAATCTCTAAGAGGACTTTAATCCTTAATACGAACCAATTAAAGTAAATTATTTGAAAGGACTTTAATTCACACCTAACCATAAACCAATCAAAGCATCCACACAGTAACAACAAATGTGCCCTGATAGATCTTGCATATTTAAACAACTTGAAAAGACCACTTTGGAGACAACAAAGTAATAAATAAGCATGAAAATTGACACAACAATTGAACACTAAAAATGGATTATGAGTTATAATATATCTGCTCCATTATATTGCTCAAAATATAAACATACACAACATGAGTTCTTTTGATATGAATAAGTTGATGAGATGGTCTAGTATCTATTCTAATGGATTGAAATGATGATGATATGATTATCAAAATAGGACCTTGGTTTCCTTATTTGTATGGGAATCAACAAGCTTCAGGTCCGTTCACAAAAGTTACATCGTTTCTTAACTAAAGCATAATTAACATAACATAGAAACTTAAAAAGAGTTTATTGTTGGATGCACCACAATTCGTTAATCATCAACAAGCGCTTGTGACCACCTAAGATCTATTCAAGGCTTAAGCACCATGTTAATGCATCCACAACAACCAAACTCTGACTACCTCCTCATACAACTCGTGCAAGGAACAAATTAACCTTTGACATGTGATCAATGTATTTCTCCTAGGCATAAGTGTTTGCATTCTATAGAGTGTCTATCATTGCATTATCCAATCTAGCAATCCTCTTGAGCAACTTATGCATTTTCTTGAGTACCTCATCCTCATCATTGATGTCATCAAGGATGCCTAGAAATTATTTTGATATCTCATTTTCCCAAGTTTCCTGATCCTTCAAATCTATTTCTTCAAAGAAATCTGACATGGACATAAATAGTGGCTAGCTGAAGTCACTCAATTCCTATGTCAAGATATTCTAGAAGTTTTCATTTGTATTCATGAGGCTCTAACATTCTTGGAGCAAAGCATTATTATCTCCACCTTTTTCCTTAATATGGGATTCCATTTCCTTCATCCTATCAAGCAAACTTCCATGCTCCACGAGGGCCTTGTATGCTCCACTGTGAGCACGACAGACACCATCTGCATGTTGGAACATATCTTTGAATTTCATACAAATTATCCCTAATGCTACTTCAAAAGTAGTAGCCTTCAATTTTAAGTTTAGTTCTTGCTATTCCTTTTGAGCCTTTTCAAATTTATGCTTCCATTGAGCAGTTTCAGACATGGCCTCTAACACCTTTCTTTCATGTTCAATTAAAGGAGAGTAAAGCCTTGGAGAAGTAGACAACCTATCTTTGCAGTTGGTTAATTCTTATTTCAACCTATCATTTTCCTCTATTAGCCACTGGTTATCTCTTACTAGCTTTTGGATCTAGGCTTTGGTGAATTTGGCTACATTCACATTCAAGTCAACAGTCTCCAAGGGATTTTTCTCCCCTACTCTTTGCACCAGGAGATGTCCAAAAATCTGATCATGGTCAATGAGAGAAGGCTTCTTTCCTGGGGGGTAAAGAGCCCAAATTTGCAAAGTGGTATTATCAGGATTGTACCCTGACCCTGTATAGACCTTGTCACCTGCTTCAACCATTATTTGCAAAGTTTTATTCTTTCTCTTCAAAAAGTTGTCAAACACAATGGCTGAACTAATATCCCACCTAGGAAGGAGCATAACTCCAACTTCTTGCAATAATGCTCTTCCTCTCTCAGCAGTCATGTTTCTCATTTCCCTATCAACTTCATGTTGCAACTCTTTCAAGGAATAAGCCTCTTTCTCAAGGTCAATGTCCTTTAACCTTTCTCTTATTATTCTTCCTTTATAATCATATATAAAGGACTTAAATTAATGGGTTTGCACAAAAGTATCATCTACAACAAATTCCTAACTTGCACGATGCCTCACATCATCTGATAGCTCATCAAAGGATTCAAAGGTGATCACACTTCTTTCCAATAGCATTGCATATTGGGGTATAACAAGAGCATTAAACTATGAGACTTCTTCTTCCATGGATGGGGAACCAACTGAAAACCTCACTTCAGTAGTAGGCTAAGGTGATAAGTGATCTAGTGGTGTGATATTTTCTACTTGCCTCCTAGGACCGATGCCCCTTCCTCTTTCAAATGCCACAAGTGGCACATCTCTTATCAGTTCTTCTTCATGCAGGATTAACTATTCAATTCTTTCTATGGGATCCTATACCTCAGGGAAATCCCCTACGTAGCCTAGGTTATTATTCACCTTCCAAGCCTCATCCATCATAACCCTACTGTAGGCATTCATTCTCATCATGTTTTGTTTTTCTTCATAATTTCTAATGACATCTTCTAAAAGGAAACTATGCTTGTACCCTTTCAATTTTTGAAAAATTTTGGCATCACATATGAAGTGTTCAGGATCAAACTTTTCCCTTTTGTTTGCCAACCGACAAGCCATAATAATCCAATTTACCACTAACCAAGTCATAGCCTGAATAAGAGATAATAGTGAAATCACCAAAGCATAAAGTGGAAGGCATGAAAGTATGCCTCCAATAGCTCTTTAAATGCATGAAAGCTAAAAATGACAATTGCCTTATGATCTTTAAATAAGCAACTTTGTCTGGCACCGTCTTAGGTAGCAAATAAGGTACAACTTCAAAACCATAAACCCTGATAATAATACAATCCCCAAACACGTACCATTCCCCCGAATTGTGATTTATCCTTTCTTCATTACTCATATCTTTTGGTTGGAGAAATCTTAAGATCTCTGGAGAGAGGTTCTAGTCACATTTGTGGCCTAGCATCTTGTATAGTGGTTTGACAAAATATTCCCAAAATATAGGTAATGGGACCTCCCACACCTGTTGTCCCACAAAGATGTCCACATTTGTATAGGCCTTGAATTTCCATCATTATCTAAGTCTTTTATTCTTAATTCCTCACCCCATATCCCCATCACTTGCCCTTTGTATAATATCATGTGCATGAAAAGAGAATAGTGCTTGAAATTAATGGCTTCACTATCATTCTTGATGATATTGAGGGCATTATTGATGGCCTCTGATAAATACTCTCCATAAACATAGGGTCGGGCATTATGGCTCTGGATGTCTATGGCTAAAACCATGGGAGCAATTGTCATGTTCTTAGGAACAACAATTCCCAGTACTTGACCAGCTGAGTAATAAGTGTATTGAAAGTATTCTTCAAACAAAGCCACAGAGAATGGGGGCTTATCTTCACTAGAGAACCTCATAGTTTGGGTACCCACACCTTTAACCCTATGTAGAGGAAATTTCCACCTCTTGTAACTTGTTTCCATGGTGCAGTATTCCTCCAACAAGTCTTTGATTCATGATTTTTTTTCAGGGAAATGTCTAGTAGAAAAATCATGAAAATATAATCTGGCTTTATGACCATGAAATGTGACCCATTAGGAAAATGAATTCCTCTCATCTTCTGATTGTAATTCTTTACCAAAACCTTGATTAACTCTATGTTCACAAAGACGTTGGGTACTAAAATTTTACCCAAATTCAGATTCCACGGGTTTGACACTGGGCTATGCCAGAATTTCTTCCTATAATGATAAATAAAGAGGTCATAACCCCTACATGAAGTCCATACATCTCCCAGATTTTTCTGTTTATCTACTAATGTCACACATGATGGGTTAAGCTGTGCTATTCTTCTAGATTTTGGCCTAGACCCAAGACACTGATCAATTAAGTCTCGATTCAATTGCCTAGCTTTAGTTTTCTATCTTTTTGCTTTATGTTTGCCTAGGATTTTTTCAATCTCAACCCTACTCATGCAATGCTTTCATCTACTTACTTAGAAAATAATTTGAGCTGAGTCTAGACCACTTACTTGGATAAATGCTACAAATTTCTAGCTGCCTACCACCATCCAACTTGGTTCTCCAAATCCTTCAATTATAAGTCACAGTGATTTCAACTTCTTTGAGGCTGTATTTATCAAATTTCAGGACAATTCATCTAGCCCTAGTTCATAAATGGTGCTCATGCCACCTTTATGATCAAGTTCTTGATTAATAGCGGTAGTCTCATCGATGTTTTTTTTAGTCACATCAATCAGACTAATCATCATTTCATAACTGTCGAAGATACTTTTAATTAAAATGCATGTTGTTTCTTTGATATGCCGATATGGCAGTGTTTTTCCATTCCCTTCCGATGTTTACTGCACTACCGCCTTGCTCAAGGCTTCTTGTTGCGAAGTTGCGGTGTATACTGCTCTACCGCATATGTTTCTCACCTTCCCGATGGTATAGCGGTGTATGATTTTGATCATTAGTTGAAGAGTGTTGATGAGACAATCTTATTTTTCTTACTGATATCTCAATGTCTCATCGACATTAGATCTTATGTTCCTCCGATGTTGGTTGCCGGTGTCGATGATACAAGTTAATGTCTCTTTCCGATATGTCATTGTCTCATCGACAATTACTTCATTCTATCCAATAGTTTTGTTTCACCAAGCACTTGTAGGTATACCTTGTCGATGTGACATAAGTGATTCTGTCCTCGATATTCCCATATCTTGTTGACATTCACTTTTTTACATCGTCGATGAGACATATAAATAAGTTTCTTTGACATAGGGGTGTCTCATCTACATTTCTGATCTGTGCTTTGTGCTAATGTCGGGGAGACTTTGGAGGGACTCTCATTGACATGGTGTTGTGTTGGCGATATGCTATGAGCAATCATAGGAGTATTTCAAAGGAGGAATACACTTTGATGTTGTGATAAAGGGTTTTAGTTGGAAGCTCACATGAGGGATTTTATTAAATTTAAGTTATCATGACAGAAATTCTATGCATATGGTGAATGTAAGAGATAAGTGAAAATGGAAGTATGCAAAAATAATTAGGGTGGAATTTTGGCTACAACACAATCCATGTTTAAAAAAGGATGATTCTTATGGCCTAAAATTTGAAATGCTTCAGTAATGTTATTTGTGTCGATACAAATTACCTATTGCAATATCCTTAAATTGCTCAATCTTTGGTATGAATTGTTGGCAGAAAAAATTAGGATTACTTGGATGCTTCTTTCATTCATTTTGTATCAACATATGTTAGTGAAGACACAAAAGTTAATAGCTCAATTAGGTAGAGCTTTTGTGATTTTCAAATGAAGAGTAAGGTACATTTTTATTTATGCTACATTACATTCATGTGCATAAACAAAATCAGAAGATAACATTACTAGATTTCACTTATGCAGATGTATATAATATAGGAAATATTGCACAATCCTTTCAAAAATGTAGTCTTTATTGAAAATGTAAATGTATGTTGTTTGACACAAGTTGTGGAACTAACTATTTGAATGCATATAATCGAAAAACTATACATTTATAGATACAAAAGAGAAAAATGTGCATAAAGAGAAAGGGGACAATGAAGAACCCCAATTTCTTTGTTTTGCATCATCTTAAGTCTTCCTGCTTGTCTAAGCCTCCAATTTGATGTCTTCCTTTCTGCTCCTAGGTTCCCTACATTTGAGTGAGAGGAGTGTTGTTAGAGCAATGAAGGATCACTAGTCAAAATATGTGCATACATCTATAAACATATAATTTGATCATCATGTGCATTCAAATAACTTGCATACCATAGATGTCTAGGAAAACAAGAAAGTTATCAAACATATCTATCATAGCCATGATTCTGATAAAACTGATCATCAAGGATTCCAAGATAGTTTTCATTAACAGTCTGGTTAAAAGTAAGCATCCCCAAGCATCATAACAGTCACAAGAATTGAACATGAGGGGCATTCATGTAGATTAAAATCTTACACAATAATCATCACTTGTAAAGACAGAGAAAACTTGTTTCCACATAACATATTAAATCGAATGCATGAAAGGTACAATGATGAAGTCCATAATAGTGAATGTTGCTTAAGAGGGATTGAAGGACAACAATTTGTATCAAGGAGAACAAGGTAACCTCAAACTATGGTGTACCTGAGTATGACAGTACCTGAGCTTCTGGTGTTTCTAGATGGAATCTATAGCGAAAAAGTGTAGTCTCCTTCTGAAGGAACCATCTTCGAAGCTCTTCCCTGAAATGAGGGTTGAAAACATTAGAAGAAAATAAATACCATAATTCTATAGTAACAATTTGTATCAAGAAAAATTTTAGAAAGTATAATTAAAAAGAAAAATCCTTACAATTGGACCTCAAATTGGACCAAACAGATTTATGATTTTATCTTTAGAATGTAGGAACTTTCTCTGTCAGAGCTTCATGACCTAAAATTGGATATCCAATTGGACCAATAAAATTTACGATTTTATCTTTAGAATATAGGAACTTTCTCTTTTTGATATTCAAGACCTCAAATTAGATCAGAAGTTGGATAAGTATATTTATGATTTTATCTTTAGAATGTACAAACTTTCTCTATCAGATATTAAAGATATAAGGTTGGATCATAAATAGGATAAGAAGATTTATGATTTTATCTTTAGAATGTAGGAACTTCCTTTATCAGATATTTGGAAATCCCTACACACAAGTTATGGTTCAGAGCAAAAAAACCCGGAAGTTTTTCACACCAGCTCAAGGTACAATCCAACCCGGTTATGACACCGATAGCAATCCAATTTTCCTGAACCATCCATACCCACAATGTTGCATCACAATCTATTCCTCTGCACATACAAAATGCCACATATTAAGCCCCTTCTAAATAAAACTCAAAATACCATGAAACAATGAGTCCCCTATATTAGTAAGTAGGCAGTCTATAGGGCATAGTTTGATTTTATACAAGGATTCTCATGAAAGGAATCTTCAAGTGACAGTGAGTGAGTTGTTTGAGATTGCAACTAATGGTGCAATATCCAGTCTTAAAGGTAGTTAGCAAAGTAGTAAATGTGCAAGAAAATCAAATTATACACAACAAACAATTCACAATGTTATCTTGCATAATGCCTTAAGTTTGAAGACAAAAATCTCATTGTATCTTGATGAAAGTAGTGACCTTAATAGTCAATCACTGACAACCATGATTTTAAAACATGCTATTGTGCTCATGGAGGCAACATTTTAAGCAAGGCGGTGAGTGGTGGTTTGGAACAATGGCAGGTATGAAGGACTTGCTTTATATGCATACTATGCAGTCTAGCTTAAGACAACGTTCTTAGAAGAGATTGAAGGTGATTATGGAACTCAAGGGTTACATGATAAAGATTAAAGCAAAGACTGAGATCTATTTAAAAGCCACTATCATGAGGATATTAAAGATGTCAAATGAAAAACCCTAGCAGCTGGAGTAATGAACACAGTGCGAAAGAGGATAGTGTGCTAGGGAAGATTTAGGAGATCTCCACATTATCTAATCACAGGAAAATACATCATTTATTTATTTTTTTAAAATTAAAAGAAATTATTCTAAACCCTATATAGGACACATCGATACTTCAAAAGCATCTGATTTATTTTTTTAAATTAAAAGAAGTCATTCTAAACCCTATATAGGATACATTGATACTTTAAAAGCATCTGAAGGAATTTGAGATTATGCAAACATATGTCAATTAAATACTTGGATTACAAATAGTAGTGCAAACATTGTAACCCTCGTTGATCAGATCAGGAATGAGATAAACATCAATGAATCCTATGCCTCCTTACCGTTCTCTATTATTATTTACTGAAACACTTCTCCATTTTGGTAGGCTACGCCTAAAAATAAGGTTTCAACAAAGGTTTTATTGTATGTTTATTAAAATGAAAACTTCATTCTGGCAGGCTATGCCTGAAATAAGATTTTGACAATTTTTTTAGAGTATGTTTATTAGAGTTTTAGTGTATTTTGGAGGGCTATATTCTTGATTCCTTCAATGGTTTATTCAAATGGATTGTGACTGACATGTTTTGTTGCATTTAGTGTTGTAAATTGTATTGAAGCCATGATTACCATACTATTGTCATCTCTTATTATACCCATTGTGGTATGGTGGGGTTTTTCTCTTCCCTTATGTTGTTTACCACACTACTGCCTTGCTCAAGGATTCTTGTTGCGGGGTTGCAGTGTATACCGCTCTACTGCATATGTTGCTCACCTTCTCGATGGTATATCGGTGTATGATTTTGATCATTACTTGAATAGTGTCGACAAGACATTCTTATTTGTCTTACTGATATCTCAATATCTCATCAACATTACTTCATTTTATCCAAGAGTTGTGTTTCATCGAGCACTTGTAGATATACCTTGTTGCCATGATGTAAGTGATTCTCTCATTGATATGTTTGTATCTTGTTTACATTTCACTGTTTTACATCATCGATGAGCATATAAATAAGTCTCTTCGACATAGGGGTGTCTAAATCGACGCTAAACCCGAAGCTAAACTCGAAGCTAAATCCAAAGCTAAAAGTGGCACTAAACTCAAAGCTAAATTTGGAGCCAAAGGCGGTGCCACACTCGGAGCTAATATCGGCGCTAAAGGCGGTGCTAATTTCGGTGCAAATTAGCGCCTTAATTAGCACTGACTTGTCCTCATTGGCACAAATAAAATCCAAAAATAGCACCATCCTGATAAATAGTGCTGACGTTTTAAAAAAATTGGAAAAAATACATTAAAACAGTGGGTGGAAGCAAAAAAATGAAGCAAAAAATGGAGCAAATCACAGGGATTTGTTGTAGTGATAGATCCTCACCCACAAAAATACTCATTCATCCATATATATCCCCATCCATCCAATTACTCATTAAACCATAAAGATCCTCATCCATAAAACCATCCTTTACACCTTATAATTTAACATTCATCCAACCATGTAGACCCCATTCTATCAAGCCATATAAATCCTAATCCATCAATAATGGAACTCCTAATCTAGATGACCTATGTGTTAACCCTCAACAAGAATAAATCATTCTAGTAAAAGAGGGTCCTACATACCATTTAATTAAAATTAAAAAAAAAGATATGCCTGATCAAATCCAAAATTTAAACAAGTAATTGACAACCTTATCCTCTTGTGATAGTCTTTCATCATCCAAACCTTCATAGCCTAAGAAAAATTCAGATTACCCCAATCGATCCAATCAATTTAATCAACCTAATCAACCGAACTTAGCTATGAAGGATGTTATCCAAGGGATAATATCAAGGTACCATAATTAAAGTATAAATTTTAAGAGTTGTACCATACCCCTTCTCAACCAACATCATTCTTTTACAAGTACAAATACATTCAAGTTTTCCAAAATTATCCTAGCATTGCAATTCCCATAAATCAATTTACATAAAGGTAATTCACCTCTTTTATGCAATATTTAAATCCATAAGATCCAAGATACACAAGCATCGTAAAATTAAAAGATTTTATTTATTGACACTTAGGGTTGAAGAACTACATCCAAGATCTCAATGATAAAGGAGATATCAAGGTTAGGGGAAATGCACCCATGTTTCAAGATGAACAAATTGTGATACATCAAGATCCTTTTCCAAAGCATGACTAGACTTATTCATGACCAGCTCAAGGTCAAGTTTCTATGCAACACTTACATAGAAGTCCAAGGGACAATAAGCCTAAATGATGAGGAGAATGAAGAAGGTGGAGTAGGGTTTGATGAGTAATGGGCTAATTAAACAATAGGTCATTCCATGAAGGCCAACTGTTGAATTCCATCAAAGAAGATACAGTTATGACAGTGAAATAAAAGTTCATGAGGGTTGTTTGGATCCAAAAAATAACAAAGTTGCAACTATTCTCCCTATTGGCCTCCTCTATGGTTCAATAACTAAGCCCTTAAAGTTGTAACTTAGAGATTAGATATTTGCACTAAATAGTTATTTTACTCATCATGAAGGTTCATTTCATTTTCAACCTAGGGATACGAGCTTGAAATGGGTCAGCACTATGTGTGCACTAGGACTCAACTGTAGTCATCCTTATCCTACAACTAGAAAGGAAACAATACTGAAAATAAAATGTTGGGAAGAAATTAACATAAGTATTGAGCATGAATTATTTACTAAACTGAGCATCAACAACTAAACTGAAATGGATGACAAAAATATAAATCTTAGCGAACAAATAGGAAGTTACCATGTCTGCCTTGGCTACAGGAACAGTCACAAAATAGAATTCCAATGGTCATAGGAACAGACAATTGTTGAGACCGAAACTAATTACTGAACATAAAAATAACTTATTAAACTAAATGGATGGAATTCTCACCAAGTGGCCCCCCTTGAATGAGTCTTCCCTAAGCTAACTCAGATGTAGCAAATCAAAAAATCATTTTATTCATTGAAAACAGGATTACATCATATCAGCAATATAACTATATTACTTGAAACTGAAAATTCAAGTACAATCTCAAAACATCCAGCCTTGTGAAAAGGGGCATCTGACCATTATTTATAGAGGGAAAAGCTTCTAATTAACCCTAACTAACTAGGAAGTCGACTCCAACAAAATAGGAGGACGCCATTTATTGAAAGCATACAAAAGAGAGGGAGGAAGTTATGCATGAGCCAAATTTAGTCAAAGCAGACTTTCCTCAACAAGGATCCAACACAACAACACTTCCTAGATTTGCTCAACTAACAAACATGATCATTTAGAAGGTAGTTACAACTTCCACATGAGCTAGGAATTTCCCTCCATTGGAAGTTTCCCTCCATTGAGAGTTTCCCTCCATTGACCTCTTTAATGACCATCTTTTTGACTTCTTAGCAATTGACCATTTGGCATTAAATTTTTCCATTTTGCAAGCTTCATTTATATCTACATCTTAATGTGAACCTACATAAGGACATTAGCACGCACAAAACAATTGCGTATCCATAATTACCTTAAAGTAACATTCATTTAACCACATATAAAATTAATATAGATAATTCACATAGCAGGTTAAAATTATCAAAATTCACAAGGATAAGTTCATGCCGAAGGTTCATAAATTTAGGGGAATAACATAAAGAGTGTTAATAACTAGCTGCCAAAGTCTATGGTAACAACAACAAATATATGATAAACCCTATTAAAATTGAGCCATTATTTGGACTCATCATCTCCCCCCAACCTAATGATCTGTTGGTCCTCCAGTAGAGGGAGCTCTATTCCTTTTCCTTTTCAAAGCTCTGAAGTCACCAATTACTACTTGTCCTTGATTAGTATCTGCAGTATCTGAATTTGGACCCTAGTAGAACCCCTACTTATTTTCTAATTTGCTCCATCTTGGCCTCTCTATATCTATATCATACTGATAGTATATGTAATCTGGTACTAGCCACAATAGGATGGGTGGATAAAATATCAATGGAAGCCAATAGTGTTGCTTCACCCTTCCAAGTTGTATGTACCTACTGCTTCGTTTACATGTTGTAGAATAATTTTGTAAGGAATGGAGTTCAACCTATTTTAACTGATCTGGTAAACTATTCCATCTTTGTAATATGTACCCCAACACTTTTTTTCATGTAGTAGCAACTATCTGCTCATATTCTTGGTATGCTTCATCCCTAATAGGCATGATCCTATTTTTGTAATCTGTATTATAAATAATTTTGTGCCATGTGTAGTAAATGTCTAAAGGGTTACTGGATTCGGCTTTGAGAGACAAGGGAGTATGGATTTCTCTTTCTCTATATATTTTAAATTGCTACCCCTAGCTGATTTCATTTTGGACCCATGACATGAATGCCCTCAAATGAATATCTCCAATGTATAATAATGGATTCCAGTCATGATAATTAGGAACAACATAATTATGCAAATACAATTCACACAATAAATTTTTAACTTCAAGAGAGGAGGATTGGTAGGCCTAGAAAAATTCCTGTGGTGTTTCAATGGAAGGGCTTAAACCTAAAATGACCCTTGACAACTTAAAAAAAAGATGGTGCTCCTTTAAATGCAGTGCATACACTCGTGGAGGAGTTCTGCATGTCATCATCTATGGTACTAGAGCCACCACATTATCTACCTTATCCTTCAATGCAATAATTTCTACATTCTTTTCTTCAATTTCTGCATTCTTCTTTTTGACTTCTTCCTTTCAGCTTGAGTCTTTGCTTATTCCACTCCTCTTCCTTTTGCATTTCATTCCATAAGTTTAGGGCTATAGATGCCCATGAAAAAGTGGGAGGTTTATGTTTCCCTACCAAGATCTTTCCTCGCACTGGATGATACTGTTCAAATTGCTCTGGTTGTAGTGGTTCCTAATTTTCAACCTGCTCTGTAACAACAACAAGCTCTGCCAACCCTATGTTTGTTTGTCACTTGGAATCTTCTTCCACTTCTATGTTTAACTGTCCCTTAGGAGATTTTGTCTCCTTCCTAGGTGTCCTTATGATTCTAGGGATTCTTTTTGGAGGCATATCAGTAGCTAGATTAGATGGTTTTTATGTTTCTCAGTGGCTGTAGGATGACCAGTGTCATCAGCTTTCCATTTCCTAGAGTTTGGTGTTACTTTTTCTGATGTTTGCTTCTTGGCCTTCCCTTTTCTAATTTTTTCCTCCCTCATTTGTGCTTCCTCTTTTCTAATGGCAGCCCTAGTACGATTTATAGTTTTAGGGAGAACATTGACATTGGGGTCTGAGGATGAACTTCCTTCATCTAAATACTTTGATTCAAAGGAGCCAATTTCTATTGTTGATTCAGTTGCAGAAGGGTTTGTGCTAGGGTTTGTGCCAGAAGTTGAAGCTCTAGGAGTGGTTTTAGTAACATTCTCACCCCTACTAACCCTATGACTTGGGGCTGACCTCTATGACCCGCATTTTCCACTCTGAACTGATCAATACTTAAAAATTCCTCCCATTACATACCAAACACTTCTTGTAAAGATCTTTCTACTAACAATTTTATCAAACAGTGATGGGAAATAGAATTGTCCCTACCTTTTTGTGTTTCAGCTACCATGATTGCAAGAAGGTTGTACAACACATTGGGCATGTTCATCATTCTGCCATGTCTCATATGGTTCAGAAGCTTAGAATGCACAGAATGAAGGCATTGGGGGCCTTCACAGGTAATATATTTGATAATGTAGACAACAACTTTTCCCATTTTTCTAGCAGAGAAGTTCTCCTTGTTCCTTGCTTATCTACAACAAGCAAAGGATCACTAAGCTCAGTGAATTCTTCTCTAGCTGACCTAACATCCCTTGAAGCAGGGTAGGGCTCTCCTTTAGCAAAAAAACTCATTACTTTAGTAATTCTCTCCTCAGTGGCTATAACTTCTAGCCCTTTTACCATTGCCTTACTGTCAAAAAGTGTTTGTGCAAATTCCAGTTCAATGTCCTCATTGAAACTATCTAGTTTCAAAAAATAGTCCAACGATCCACAATTTCTGAATTTGGCTAGAGAGAGTGCATCCTGCAGTATCACTTGATGAATTGTAGGTTCATTTATGATCAGTTCACCTCTCATTTCTTCTACTCAGAATCTGGAAAACACCTCTGCAATTTTTTTTTCTTGCAATCCTTCTTCTGAAAACCCAATTTCTTCTGCTTCCTGCAACTCTTCTCCAGTGTTAACGCCAATGTGGTATGATTATTCAATTTTCTTTTTTGGTGACATTATGACTATGACTAAGGTAGTAAAGAAAGCATAAATGAGGGGTACAATTAAAGAGAATGGTGACAGTTCAGTGTCATAGCATACATGCAAGGTGTCATTTGGACTATATCATTTTAAATTTGCTCATTTCAAATTTGCTGCCATGTTGGTGCATGGATGACATGTATGACACGTGGACATGTGGGT
>VDFB02267476.1:0-25936 GCA_007258455.2 Sequoia sempervirens | reverse complement strand
CCACAATTTCTGAATTTGGCTAGAGAGAGTGCATCCTGCAGTATCACTTGATGAATTGTAGGTTCATTTATGATCAGTTCACCTCTCATTTCTTCTACTCAGAATCTGGAAAACACCTCTGCAATTTTTTTTTCTTGCAATCCTTCTTCTGAAAACCCAATTTCTTCTGCTTCCTGCAACTCTTCTCCAGTGTTAACGCCAATGTGGTATGATTATTCAATTTTCTTTTTTGGTGACATTATGACTATGACTAAGGTAGTAAAGAAAGCATAAATGAGGGGTACAATTAAAGAGAATGGTGACAGTTCAGTGTCATAGCATACATGCAAGGTGTCATTTGGACTATATCATTTTAAATTTGCTCATTTCAAATTTGCTGCCATGTTGGTGCATGGATGACATGTATGACACGTGGACATGTGGGTTCACACCCCCCCAACCTAAATTAGAGCATGTGTCCGCACAGGCTAGGATGTAATTATGATGTGACAAAGCAGAGTATAAATATGTGCTATGTGAAATATCAACATTAATATATAGTAATTAAACAAATGCATTTAAGATAATTAAGATACAACAAGTTGTTACACACGTACCTACAAATTTTGAGTGTAGTTTACAAAGAATGTGGAAGGAAGTATTGGTTTCTTTAAAAGTACAGTTGAGCTTATTAAGTGAAGTGATGATAGAGTGAAGTGATGGTGGAGTTATTGAAGAGAGAGAAAGGATGGAGATGGATGGGCAGATGGATTTATTGATGGAGAAATTGATTCACACAAAAAGTAGAAATCTTTATTATGATTGCATGCATACTTTGACTAGTCAGAGGGATGGATGCTAGGTCTACTTCCTTTGGCTGCATAAAGTTTGGAGGTTTGGTGTTGAATAAATTGTTGCATGAATTCTTGTTTAGAAATCGGTTTATGGTATAACCTGAGATGGTGACCGTTGATCAAGATCTTACATCTAACAAGGTCAATGGTTGTGAGTTGAATAGCTCCATTAGAGAAGAGACTTTTGCAACTTCATATGGTCCCAACCACCTGGTCTGCAGTTTTTCTACATTATCTTGATACTTGGAATCATAAAGGAGTGTCCAGTCACCTAGCTGGAACTTCTTTTCCTTTATGTATTTGTCATGTCATCTAATTCTCTAATTTTTCACTATCTCAGCATGATGAAGAGCTGAATTTCTCATCTCATCCAAGGAATTCAATTGCATGATCCTATTCTTTTGTGCCTTAGATATGTCCATCCCAAGGTCTAGTGTTGTCCTAAGAGTTTTATGTTCAAATTCTATGGGCATCATGGTTGTTTTTCCATACAATAATTCAAAAGGAGTAAAACTAGTGGTTGTTTTCTAGGTGGTTCTATAAGCCCAGACAACTTTTGTCAACCTATTTTCCCAAACTTTCTTGTGAATAGCCACTGTTTTGGTTAGGATAGCCTCTATTTTTCTATTTGTCACCTTAGACTGGCCATTGGCTTGAGGGTGATAGGGTATAGATTTCTTATGCCTTACATTATATTCATTGACCAATGTTGTGACAAGAGTTGATGTAAACTGATCCCCTTGATCTGTAACTATCTCTCTAAGAAGTCCATAGCATGTGAAAATTTCTTCTTAGAGGAATTCTGCAACTTTATTGTCTTTGGCATGTTTCATAGCCTTGACCTCAATCCACTTGGTCACATAGTTAGTGCAAACCAAGATGTAATATTTTCCATTTGATGGTGGATCAATTAGACCTACAAAATCAAGTCCCTATTTATCAAATGGTGTGATGACTACCTGAGGGTATAGAGGCATCTTATCAGATTTAGTTGGTCGACCCATCCTTTGACATCTATCACACTTCCTAGTGTACTTGTCTGCATCCTTATGAAGTGTGGGCCAGTAATACCCTATATTAAGAATCTTCATGGTTGTTCTCTTAGCTGTAAAGTGCCCTCCATAGGGTTCATTGTGAAATGCATGTAGTCTATCATAGGTTTCATCCTCTCTTACACACCTCCTCATCACATGATCTAATCCAGTGTAGAATAAACATCCCACAATCCATGAGAATGGAATTTTTTTCTCAATAAGAACCCTTCTCTCTTTTGGAGAGAAATGAGGAGGAACTCTCACCATAACTAGATAATTGGCTATATCTGCATACCAAGGTGTGTGCACACTAATGGAAAATAAATTTTCATTAGGGAAGGAGTCATCAATGACTTGAGTGTCCTCTAATGTAGTCAATCTGGAGAGAAAGTATGCCACAACATTTTCCTTGCCCGGTTTGTCTACAATGGTGATATCAAATTCCTACATCAACAACAACCACCTTGCTAGCCTTCCTGAAATCAATGGATTGTTCATAAGGTATCTTATGGAGGCATGGTTTGTATGGAAAAAGATCTGATATCCAGTTATAGAATTCCTAAACTTGTTAAGAGCATAGATGACTGCTAACATTTCCTTCTCTGTCATTGTGTAGTTAAACTCAGGTCCTTGCAGGTTCTTGCTGACAAAGTAGATTGCATTTTCAATTGTTCCCTCTTTTTACCCCAAGACAACTCCTATGGCATAATCAGATGCATCTGTGTGAATATGAAAAGGAAGTTCCCAATTAGGGCCTTTGAGCATAGGAGCATGGGTTAAAGTTGTCTTGAAATCAGAGAATGCTTTATCACAATTTTTTGTCCATTGGAACTCAACATCTTTAGTTAGAAGATTATAAAGTGGTGCTCCCATCTTACTGAAATCTTCTACGAAGCGCCTATAGTATCCTGCATGTCCTAGGAAACTTCTAACATCTTTTTGCTTGGCAAGAATAGGAAGATTGGTAATCACCTCAATCTTGGTTGGGTCCACTTGAATTCCTTTCTGAGAGATATAAGGACTACTCCTTCCTGCATCATCATGAATCATTTTTCATTGTTCAAGGATAGATTATGGTCCTCACATTTATACAAAACTTTCCTTAGGTTTTCTAATGCTTCTGTAAAATCAACACCATAAGTGGTAAAATCATCCATGTAGATCTCCATACAATCATGTGAGATATTTGAAAATATACTAATAACTGCTCTTTCAAAGGTTGTAGGTGCATTATATAAACCAAATGGAAGTACTGAATAGGCATAAGTCCCCCAAGGACAGGTAAAAGTTATCTTCTCTTGATCTTCTAGTGCAATCTATATCTGATTATAACCGTTGAATCCATCTAGGAAGGAAAAATACTGCTTTCCTGCAAGTGAGTCTGGTACTTGGTCTATAAAAGGAAGGGGAAAATGATCCTTTTTGGTGGCAGAGTTTAGCTCTCTATAGTCAACACAAACTCTCCACTTACCTCCCTCTTTAGGCACAATTACCAATGGGGACACCCATTTGTTGTTTGAGATAGGGTAGATAAATCCTACATCCAATAACATCTATAGTTCCCCTTTTACAATCTCCCTCAAGCAGGGTTGATTCTCCTTTGTGGTTGCCTTACTGGTGTGCAATCATCTCTAATGTAGATCCTATGAGTACATAGCTTGGGATCTAATCCTTTCATGTCATTGTAATCCCATGCAAATGCATGTTGATGTATCTTTAATAGGTTTGTCAGGGACAACTGCTGCTCTTGACACAACTGTTGTTAATATTCAAATGCTTCCCCTCTGAAACTTGTACTTGTGTATTCAACTCAATCATGGTTGTTTCACTGATGCTTGGGATTTTTAGTTCATGTGGTAACAATGTATGAATCATATTTGTTGTTATAGGAAGTTCAGGTGCAGGAGGAGCAGGCAGAAGTGTCTGCAATATACCTACAGAACCATATTCATGAGTGGATGATTCTTCATGCACCTCACAATGGTTCTGAATTATATGGGATAATACTTCATCTTTTTCCTAGAGTTGCATGAAAGGACTTCTACCTATCATCATGAGTTGTGCCACTAAATTGACTTCCTCGACCTCTTCTCCCACATGTGGCCATATGGGGTTGTCCATATCATGGGATGGTTGAGCAGGAGGATAGAAAACAAGCTTTTTAGTGCTTCTCCCATTAGAAATAGTCATGTCCCCTGAATGGCATCCAATGTAAGCATCTATTGTAACTAACCACGACCTACCCAGAATAATGGGGTGCCCTCCCAATGTGGCTTTAGGGGAAAGGATCATGAAATCTGTTGGGTACTCCCAAGAGTCTAGAGTTACAACAAGGTCTTTTACTATACCATCTAGTTTGATAGTTAAACTATTAGCAAGTTGTAGGACAGTAGGAGTAGGTCTCATAATTGCAACATTTAGTTGTTGTAGGACATCCTTAGTCATCACATTGATTGCTGCTCCCAAGTCTATTAGAGCATTCTTTACTTGAATTCAATTTATAATGACTCCTACCATAGGACTACCTGGGTCAGTGTATTTAGGAACAGTAACTTTCCCAAGCATGATATCTGCCAACTGTCCCACCACATGAACGGTAGTGGGGTCTTTCTTTTTCCTCCTTGGCTTTTTGATACACGCTTCCTTGATTGCCTTGCTATATATGGGGACATATTTTATGGAATGGAACAAAGGTATCTTAACAAATATGTGTTTCAATTGATCCATAATATCAAAGGTTGTTTCTTCCTTCTCTTCCTTTTGTTTAACAACTTCTAACCTTCGAGGAAATGGCGGGTGTTGATCAGACTATTGAACTGGTTCAAGATTCTTAGGCACACTTGACTGAGCAGGGATATTAAATAGATTATGATGCTCCTCTTCTTCCATAGGAAGCTTTGTTATGATAGGATTGGAAGGAGATGACAAAGTAGTTCCTGAACACAGATGAATATCACTCACACTCACAACATATGCAGTGAATTGATTAGGATATGTAGAGTAGACTGGTTGTTGTTGTGGTTTTTTATTTGGGTTAGGTGTGGGTTGAGCTAGTAACTGAGTAGGTCTAGGTGTGCTATAATTTGAGCTAGTAGGAGGAGGCATTATGATAGGCTATTGATGTTGTGGAGGTGGTTGCATGTAACCAGTTGCTTGATTTGGCCATTTTTGTCCTCCCCTCCATTGAGATGTTTGTTTCTAGTTTCCTGGAGGTTGCTATCAATTCCCCTGGAATTGTTGCCACTGGGGTGGAGAGTTTTGGTAATTGGGCTAGGTATTTGGAGGGTTGTTCCAAGGCTGAGGTGGATAGCCTCTAAAGTTGGATGGGTATGGGGATTTTCATTGATTACCAGATGCATAGGAATTGAAATAAGGTCCACTAAAAGATAATGGATCTGGTGGCATACCTTGTCTTGGAGCTCACGGTCTTCTTTGTGCAATGTAGAAAACCTGATCATCATCAACCTGAACTAGCCTGAATTCTGGTTAAATTTGCTTGTTGTCAATGTTGGCTACCATTTTCCATCTGTAGTCCTTTTGTCTGTAATGAGGACAATATTCTACCAACATTGCCTCTGCCTCCTCTTGTTTCTTCTTTGCTTGAAGAGTGTCTAACTGAGTAGCCATATTGTTTATGATATCCTTCTTGAAATCTGCCAGCAAATGAGTGATTTCCATCCTTGAGACTCCATTAGTGGAGGATTTACCCATAGAAGATTGGTTGCCTCTTCCTTTCTTTAGAGCTTCCCTAGAGTAGTTCTAACATATCTTCTTAATATCATCCCAGGGAACTTGGGTGATATCTCCTCCTCCTATCAGGTCCAGAGCATCAATGCAAGTTTCACAGATCCCCCTGAGGAAGAGCAACTTTTGAGACTCTTCATTGAGTGCATGATGTGGATATTTCTACAGGGAAAAAAGGAACCTTGAAATATAGTCCTCCAAATTTCCATCTTCCTTCTGCCGCATCCTGAAGATGTCATCTCCTCTCATGTCACTGCCCCTACAGTATTCTTTATACTTCTCAAGAAAATTTGTTTTCATTTCATCCCAAGTCTCTACAGTATTCCTACCTAAGCTCATAAACCATTTTAATGTAGCTTCTTTCAAGGTGGTAGGAAATAGTTTAAGCCTATGAGCATCAATAGTATAATCATAGCTTCTACAGAGGATATCAAACTCAAACAAGAAAGTGTCAGGGTCTTCTGTGACAAGCCCATATAACTTAGGAAGAAATGAAGTAGGGATGTTCTTGAGGTTATCAACTTCATTCTGGTGGGTGATAGGAAATGGAAAAGATGGTTGGTTAGGTCTATTTGGATTTTGACCAGCCATATCTGCTTGATGGAGTGCCAAAGCAAATGGATTCTCAATCAAGTTTTGGGTAGCTTGCTCTTCAAATGAAGTTTTAGATGTGGTCAAATTGGGAAATGCATCAGCAAAAGGATTTTCCTCCTCTTCTTCTTCATCTCTTGGTAGATTTTGAAACTCAACTAGTTGGTTATCAAGATTAGGGTCATTAGGAAGGAATCTCCCATGAGCATCCCTTCTCTTGCCTCTATGCATGTGGTATCAACTCAGTATCAGCCAACTCACACAAAGAATTGGTGAAAGGATAGCAGATCATTACTTTTCTCAAATGATGGGTATGTTAAGAACAAACTTCAGAGATACTAAAATAGGAAAGAAACTGAAAATGACTCCAAGGAACTTCCTAGTTTGACACCATCCCCGACAACAACGCCAAAAATGTTGGCCTCCTCTAATGGTGCAATAACTAAGCCCTTAAATTTGTAACTTAGAGATTAGATATCTACACTAAGTATTTATTTTACTCATCATGAAGGTTCATTTCATTGTCAACCCAGGGACGTGAACTTGAAATGGGTCAACATTGTATGTGCACTAGGACTCAACTATAGTCATCCTTATCTGACAACCAGAAAGGAAACAGTACTAAAAATAAAATGATGGAAAGAAATTAACATAAGTATTGAGCATGAATTATTAACTAAACTAAGCATCAATAATTAAACTGAAATGGATGATAGAAATAGAAATCTCAGCGAACATACAGGAAGTTACTTTGTCTGCCTTGGCTGCAGGAGCAGACAACTATTGAGACCGAAACTAATTACTGAACAGAAAAATAACTTATTAAACTAAATGGATGGAATTCTCACCAAGTGGTCCCCCTTGAATGAGTCTTCCCTAAGCTAACTTAGATGCAACAAATAAAAACATCATTTTATTCATTGAAAACAGGATTACATCATATCAGCAATATAACTATATTACTTGAAACTGAAAATGCAAGTACAATCTCAGAACATCCAACCTTGTGAAAAGGGGCATCTGACCATTATTTATAAGGGAAAAGCTTCTAATTAACCCTGACTAACTAGGAAGTCAACTCCAATAAAATAGGAGGACGCCATTTATTGAGAGTATAGAAAAGAGAGGGAGGAAGTTATGCATGCACCAAATTTAGTCAAAGAAGACTTGCCTCAACAAGGATCTAGCACAACACTTCCTAGATTTTCTCAACTAACAAACATGATCATTTAAAAGGTAGTTGCAAATTCCACACGAGCTAGGAATTTCCCTCCATTGGAAGTTTCCCTCTATTGAGAGTTTCCCTCCATTAACCTCTTTAATGACCATCTTTTTGAATTCCTTAGCAACCGACCGACTGGCATGAACTTCTTCCATTTTGCAAGCTTCGTTTATATTTGCATCTTAATGTGAACCTGCATAAGGACATTAGCATGCACAAAACAATTACATATCTATAATTACCTTAAAGTAACATTCATTCAACCACATGTAAAATTAATATAGATAATTCACATAGTAGGTTAACATTATCAAAAGTCACAAGGATAAGTTCATGCGCAAGGTTCATAAATTTAGGGGAATAACATAAAGAGTTTCAATAACCAGGTGCCAAAGACTATGGTAACAACATCAAATATATGATAAACACTATCAAAATTGAGCCATTATTTGGACTTATCACTCCTTTCAACTCATGACTTGCCAGGTTCATTGGGGGATTTAGTACATGATTTTCCAAGTAACAGTTTTTCCCATGAAGTTCAAATAGATGGAGATAAAATGCCCCCAAATTTGAGCTTGAAAGTTAGCATGCACCTAGTCTCTTCTTCCTCACTCAAATGGTGTCACCAAATAACTACAACCAGTGAATTCATGGGCATGAAAGAGTTCATCTTTTCATTGGATTCTTTGCAAGATAAGGTTCAAACAAACAAAAAAGTTTGCTCAAATCACATAAATGTTCAAATTTCTTTTTGGCGAGCATTGCACTCTTGGGTGCACCCTCAATCTACTTTACCATCTTCTATTATTTCTACAATGGCACTATCCACAACACATGGTGGTATTGTAGAGGATGTTTTTTTATCAAAATGACTATCTTCTTGGGAGGATTCATTTCGGTCCATCTATTACATGTTTCAGAAAAGGATGTGCAATATCTTTTACTTTTGAAGTCAACAATTTATAGTAATGTTCATGAACAGTGATGTAGAGACTAGATGCGCAACCTATCTCACAAGATCTACTCGTGGCCTTCGGGTTTTACTTGAGAAGCATGATGTAGGTTCTCTATGCCCCTTTGTGGTGTAGAAATTGAGTAGGTCACAATGGAGGATTTGCATGAGTTATCTGAGTTTGAGAAAACAAATACAGGGTAGACTCAAGTTGTTGACTCCATGGTTGACATTGACAACAGATCTCAATCACTTTTAGCATTTGTTGGAAATGCTAATGTCCATGGATTATATGATTTTTTGCTAAATCATAGGTCACTTCTGAGTTCAGTGGTATGTATTGATGTTCCTATGTTGTACTCACCAGTGCCATTTAATAATGCATCGCTTCATGTGCCAAAGGTTAGTTGCAAGGAAATAAAATAATTGGATGTTGTTCGTAAAGCTTCCATAAGGGGTGCATCACTAACAACTGGTTCTTAAGAGAGCAATTCTTCTTTTGAATCTGGCAACATAATCGATGCTTCTATTTTTAGCTTTTCCGATGATACACTTGCTAGACGGAGGATCCCAAAGTTTATTATTAAGGGTCTTTCATTTCCCATCACCCTTTGCCAAAGGGCCTTGTCGCTCTCATTTCATTTCAGCGATGGATCGATGGCATCGCCCATCGCTGTTGTCAATTTCTCCTTCATAGCATTTCAACAATGGTGTGATGGCATCGCCCATCGCTATTATTTGTTTCCCTCTTCTCATCACATCGGCGATGCATGATGGTGACCTAGCAATGTTGGTGTAAAGAGATGGTGGGACTCGTGGAAGGCATCCATGATATTATTTGATGGGATTTTGATGGTGAGGATGCAAGTAATGTAAAATGCACGAGTAAAAGGGGCTTTCTATAGCCCGATGAGGAAGAGTGAAGGCTTTCACGATAAAAACAAATTTTTAGTTGCAAGGTAAAAATAGAAACAAGTGAGAGGCGGGAAATAATGAATAGTGAAGGCCTTATTTGAAGGGGAGGCAGTTGTCGATCCAATGGCTCACCTTGTGCCAGATGTCTAATTTGATTCCCATTTGGAGTTTCTTTGTTTTTCCTTAAATGCATTTTCTGTTTCATTTGCAAAAGAAGTGACACACAGTCTGGTCTCATGGAGATAAATTTTCTAACGAATTTGAAATGAATAAGAGCTTGTTTTGGAGTATTTTGAGTCTTGTAATAAAGAATTTAATCATGGCACTGTCATATTTGGTATGTAAATGACAAGATATTCTAAGCTAGTTTTCTCCATTGTGCACATTACATAGATTTTGAATATAAGTAATCAAGGGTTGTTGGTGTTCATCTTCTTGTGTTTCCCTGAATGTTTGTTTAGTGTTATTACTCTCATTCAAAGAATGAGTTAAATTGTATTAACATAAATAAAGGTTTATGCTACTGTGTGTTAGGATTACTAAGTATGACTAGTTGAGTTTCTAGTATCAGTGGTGTAAGGAATCATCTGGTAGGCATAATTATGATGAAGTGAATGTTGTGATGCATTTTAAATTACATGGTTTAAGTGACTCCGCCCTGGGATATGGTACTGGTCTTTTAATGTTCTAGTTTCTTGAGATCTTTTGTGGTATCTACAAATTAAAATCAACTTTACTTTTCTATCTTGGTGTAATTGTGCGTTGAGCTTAATGTATAGTATTTCTCATGTTTAAATTGGACATTGCCATGAAGGTCAGCCAAATCTTTGGGGTATTACATGTCCATTAAACAATTAAAGGAGAATGATCTGTTTACAGTGTTCTGGATGCTTTGGCACACAAGAATCTATAATTACATTGTCGGGATCGCCCTCCTAAGTTTCACAGAGCCCGAAATGAAAGGGAGAAAGGTTTTACATCAATCTCTCGTTCGTTATCCAAATCTCTCCTTGAATCTAACTATTAGGCCTATCACCCCTTTAGGATTCAAGTTGATTGTAGATTTAGGAACCAACAAATTACAATACAATTTTTTTAGATTTTCTATCATAATTTATTATTTTTCCAAATTTCTCAAATACAAATTATTATTTTTATAACATACTTATATTGATTATAAAATTAAAAATATATATTTAAATGATATATAATAAAATATATTTTTTAAATTATAAATTTAATTTAATCCTAAAAAAACATGATGTAAACTATAAAGTTTTTCCACTAAAATTACTATATATAGATATCACATATTGATCTCATCCCATCGAAACCTATGTACATTTTTTATGAAGAAAACTTAGTTACGGTTTGAGAAAGAACATATTACAATGGGACCCACACTAAATGTGGATCATAATACTTTTAATTCGGTCCATACCTTCGCTAACAATGCCATTGATCACACATTCTCTCTCATATTTTTGACTTACTTGGAAAAATGGTTTCCCTGACCACAAATCCACCAATAATTTTTCTTTTAAATCATAAGCAGAGCCAAAATGGGTGACGCACCAAACACGTTGAGACCTTAGAGGAGTCGCACATCTGTTCACCTACTCTCATGTAGTAGTTTACCGCCTAGATTTAGTTGTTATTCAAATCTAGGACAATTTAATGGACATGAAGGTAACAAATTTGTCTTTTTATCCTTGTTTAAAATTAAAATTTCAATTTTTTTTTTTTAGTTGATTAAATATAATTTTAGTGTGATTTGATATTGTATGTTAGTATTTAAAGATATTCATTGCATTCATTTTAGAGCATTGGAATACTCAATAATGATACACTTTGATTTGGTGTAGTAAAAAGAGCAAAGAATCTATATTTTACGTGTTTGTTTACTATTTTTAATATTGTTCAATTTTCAAAAGGTTGATCAAGGTGTAATGTCCTTGTCTATCAGTTGTATGCCAACCTTTCAAGGTATTCATTAATTCTACCAATCACCAATTCTTAAAAAAGGGAAACCAAAGAACTATGCATTAGACAAAGTTGTAGAATAGAACCCTATAGATTACTAGGATGAATTTGGAGCACATGTACACAATTGTAGTCATGAACCTATTTTTGAATTTGTCTTGACAAGGTATATATCCAACATAAAATTGTAGATGATTGCACTAATAAAATAACACTATTTTTAAATATTGTATCGAAAAAATATTCCAAAAGTTTCATCTATTTACTATCATTATTGAGTTAATAAACTAACAATTACAAACTATCAAAATATTAATCTTCAACTACAACTATTAACTTAGACTAATTTATACTTATTTACACACATAAATATAATTAGACTAACCCAAATTACATATGAATTCATTTTCATTTTGACAGATAACTAAATATTTAGATATATTCTAACAAGCTAAAACACTAGCTCCTATTAATAATTAGTTTTAGGATTTGAAACTAAACATTTTTTATATATTTTACCTAAACTTTGGTCATTTAATCAAATTTTATAATTCTAATTTCAGCCAAAACTAAATTTATTAATAAAATTAAATTATATATATATATATGTAAGTTATAAAAATGAATCATCATAATATCTCAAATTACTAGAAATTCTACTTAAAAGAATAATTTATTGGTCTTATAATCAAACGTTTTCAAATAAAGATATTTAACATTCCACCAATTATTTCATCTATGTCAAAAAGTATTTAAGTAGTTAAATTATTTCAAAATGCAATAAATTTATCTTTAACCAAAGAACTATTGTTAATAAAGAAAATCTTGAATGGAACTCAATAAATGAAACTAAAGTTATTGTTTGAAAGATAACACAACTCATATTTTTCAATTAATAAGTGCTAAAAAATAAAATAATTCTTAGATACGAGTATTCCACAATCCATAAAGATAATTATAAGTTTTTGGATTCAAATGTATTTACTATCCATCATAAGAATAAATATAGACTAGCAAGTAAGATTGCAAACATAACTAAATAAAATAAAACAACAAGAGTTGAAGGGAAAGAATGGAACATGAGATGAAAGATATGAAAAGAAGCAAGGAAATAGAAAAGAATTAAGAAAATAAATTATCTTTAAAATTTATATACAACAAAAAAGATTACAATAATGAAAATGAAAACCATCCAAACAGAAAATAAAAATAATAATATTATTAAGAAGAAGTTTGAAATCTATAACCTATTACTTTCAAACAAAAATCTCATTATTCCACTAATCATCTTATTGACAAATAAATAATCAACTCACTTTTAAAAAATTACCTGTAAAAATAAAGAAATTATATTCAATCCAAATATTAGAATTCTATTCACTCAAAGATAGGAAGTTACATAACAAGCAAACACGACATATTATTCAAAGATAAGCTTTCTTTGACCTGGTTAAACTTCTTCTCCTATTCTAGACACTATTTACTATAATAATACACAAGTCTTTACTTAATTTTATTTATTACAATACACAGGTCTTAATTTATTATAAACTTAACTGGGAGAGCATAGCTTACTTTCCCTATAATATAATATATATTTAGTCTTTTAGACCTTGTTCTTCATATTACATAATTAGTTTTTCAACAGCTTAATTGCAAACCACACGATAGAGAGAGTGTTTGGAATGTCATCATCTCCTGAAACTGGCAGCCGGTCGGGGACCATCCCCTTCAATACGAACGAGAGTGTAGGAAAGAGCACCCACCAGGGCTCCCGTAATGGGTGCCGTCACATACACCCAAATGGCCTTAAAATTATTCGCTGCAATTGCCGGCCCTAGAGTTCGGACTAGGTTCATTGACCCTCCACTATTTGTCCTACACACACAGACACACCACAGAATCAAATCAATTATTCACCCCTAGATACCAACTATTGTTGTTTTTTCTTCTCTCTAGGTAGCCTATTCACTTACCCTGCAATGAGTATGTTGAGTGTGACGGTTGCCCCAACTGCGATGCCTGCCAGCTCACCCACCTGTATTATTATTACACCATGATTAAGTTGGATAATTATTGAAAATTGCAGGATATTAAATAGGTAAGGAAAGATTTTTAAAAGGATTTAACTGCACGCGTGTCGGTTGCGACGGCTGTGACGACGAACATGAGATTGAAGGAGATGAGGAACTCCAGTGCAAAGGCCTGGGCATATGACCCCGACGGAACTGTAACGCCGCCGTGCATGAACGGATGGAATATTGCCTTCAGTGCATATGACGCACAGATTGACGCCACCACTTGGGCCGTTATGTATACGGGCACCTGCATTTTACATTACAAGTTTAAATAATTAGGAAAATAAATAACCTAAGATAGCAAATATGTATGTATGAATGCATAAGAATATAAATGTACAAATATATAAAAAATAGCTTGGGAAAATCAATAAGATAAATGATATGCTCAAAATATAATAAAGAAGAAAAACTATAGGGAGAAAATAAATACACAAGTATAAAATTATACAAGGGATAATATGAGAGTATGTATATGTTAATGTTATTAGATTTATGCAATCCGTGATACTCTCACTTTTGGTGTTTTTGGATTTGATTGTGTGAGATTTTTGCATCAACTCTCACACAATCAATTCCAAAAAAAAAAAGTGACAACATGTACCTATATAAACAAGTTTCATGCTAAAGAAAATAAAGGGTTTTGCATGTATGTGTGCATGCATAATATAATAATGATAAACTAAAGTAATGCATGCAATTGATTAAATGTGAAGAGAAATAATAAGGAACAAAATAAGAAAAATATTAACACAAGACTAATTTCTCAACCAAAACAAATATTTAAGATTAACATAAGAACATAAATATAATAGGATTATAGAATGAGGAAAGGCATAAGGGAAAGACAGAAAAATATGCTATATTAAATTAATGGATATATACATAAACACAAAGATGCTTAATGAATAGTTTATAAGAAATAATATCTACTAAAAGTTAAACAAATATGATAATAAATTAAGTGAGCTTAATTTTTTTTGAACTCTATAATAAAATGTGTTTAAATTAGAACATAGATGACCTAATACTTTATCCATATAATCGTCATCTAAATATATAATAAATACTAAATAAACCACTCATAATTATAAAAGATCTATAAAGTCAATAAAAAACATAAAGTGCCAAAATGTACATTTCATGAGCAATGCTAAAGACAAGAATGGCCATATTAATAATAATAAGTGATGAGCAGGTGGTCGGTTAAGGTTGAGAGTGCCAAAACACTACCAACTTAATTTTGACTTTCAATGCTTATAACGCAAGGAATGCAATCAATTAAATCTTGTAATCATTCTTCTACTTTTACCAATCAAATCACTTTAAATATCTGAATAAAAAATAATATTAATTATTGGTCTTTTAAAAAAACACGTGGTCGTTGGTCATGTCGACAATCCAACCGAAAGAGTGGGTATACTGTAGATAGAAGTGAGTTATTAATTTTAAGATGCTTATCCACTTAACATTGTGAATGGTTAATGCGGATCTGGGCTTAAATTTAACGGTCAAAGCAAAAAAATTGTGAGCTTTTTTTAAATTGTTTTTTAAATATAAAGATATATTTTGTTTTTAAAAAATAATTTGATGGTTTATTAAAAAATTATTATAATTCTCATATTAATTCATATATATATATATATATATATATAGCTATTTAAAATATTTAAATTTTTAACATATTTCAATATTTATAACATTATATTTGACATGGTAATTAACATTGATAATGTCGAAATATATATTATGTTTTTTTTATTAAAAAAAAAATCTTTGTATGATTGTTTTTATTTTGAGACTTTTACAATTCATCATTGTTTTCATTGTTTGTTTTTAGTTTGGTCATATCTATAACATAATGTATCTTCCTACTTAGAATAATACACTTATAAGAGGCGTTTTATTTATAACGCTAGATTTATTTTATGATAGGTTTTTTTTTTTTAATTATTATTATTTAAATTGATTTATTTATGTATGAAAGTTGGTAAATTATTTGAATTTCATTTAATTTAATTTTACATATTTTAAGGGATTAGTTATGATTTTTAATTTATCTTTTTCTAAAGTCATATTTACAAGTGTGAAATTAGTCTAGGTCAAATCTATACATGCAAAATTTATAAATTGGATCTGGATGTTACCTCTTTCCCACTAATCATTATGGGCTAACTAAAGTGTGAAGTGCTCTAAATTGTACAATAAGTGTTGTATGAAAGGACAAACCTTAATTTAGTATCATATTCAAAAATCATTTGAGAGCTCTATTACACATTGAATCATTATAAGAGCGTAGCATCAACATTACATTGGTAGTTGCACATGTTTATGGATATTGCATAGTTGCATGTTGTCTTCGATCATTGTTCTATAAATTGTTGACTCAATGATAGAGGTTTGACAGAAGGAAAATATTCCTTGTCTAATATAATGCTGAAAATTGCACCCTATGCAATTTCTCATTCCATAACCTCCCCTTTAGTCTAATTAAATTTGATAATGCAATGTCCTCTTCACCTAACCTTAATGTTGTCCTTAACCCTTTCGCTTTCAGTTGTTTTAGTGAACTTTTTTTTGCGAATGACCGCACGATGCACAAACATTTGTGTGCCACGCTAATGTCCCGAAAATATTCTTGCTTGTGTAGTCATTGGGATGCTACACTTCCCGCCTACTTGTGAAGTGTAACACCTTTACAACTTGCATACATGCTGAAAATGCCCCTTTGCATGCCTATATCCCATTCAAACTTCCTATTTTGTCATTCTATTCATTCATTCACTCATTCTATTTTCTCTATTCAATCTATCTCACTTCCTTATTCATTCTCAAGCATTCTTCTCTCATTCTTGCAAGCTCTATCACGTCTTGGCTCTCTACAAAAAAACTTTGGTCTTCTTGGCATGTCTTGGGTGTTGCATGCTCTTTCTTTCAGTATCACTATCTTGCTAAAGGGAGGGTAACTACATCCTTTTTTTACATTGCATTTTCATTTTCACGTTGGATAGCATATTGTAGTTCTAGCACATCTATTTTCTTTATCTTTTCTATCTATTTTCTTGTTTATTATCTTTTTGGTCTATCTATCTAGTTGTTCGTGGAGGTGGGAACACCTACGCAAGGGTTTGACTAAAGCAAACTCCTAAAATAGCCCAACCAATTTTCTCATTTTCATGTGTGCAAGTGTTGAAGTTGGAGTGTTGCAGGAGGCTTCATTCGTGGACCTCTTGTGAGTCTCCTTTCTTCCCTTTTCATTTCCATCATTTCTTTTAAAATCCCATTCTGTTTAAATGTTTATTATTATTAGTCTGTAATTTTTAGTATTCTGTCATTTACACACATTCTAGAGTTTTTAGTAATCAAATAGCTATTAGGCTCTTTGTTGTCTTTGTTAGTGAACTTTTTTTTCGGTCCATACAAGACTGCAATGTGTCACACTATCATCCTCGACTGAGAGCATGCTAGTTTGTTCACGATACCTCTACAACCTACTCTTTTAGCCCCTAAAAATCTTGTCCTTTAATTCATCATAAAACATAAACTATAAGCAAAACTCATTTGTCCTTCCATCCTTGTCACCTAAGCTTTGGTCCTTGAGGTAGTCGAGGAACATTCACCCTTGACGGGGGGTGTCAATTTTCCCCCTCTACATTTTGGTGAACCCGACATGAACTGTCCTTACCTTAATCTTTTGTTGAAAAATTTCTTCTCTTGTACAAACATTTGCTTGATTGAGTGTTGTGATAATTTTAAGAGTTTCACAACATAGTCTATGACTTCTAGGCATGTAGTTAGAAGAATTTTTTGACATCTAGATATGGGTTCAAGAAGATAGTTTAGTCCACCCCGTTTGGGTCCCGAGTTTGACCATTTCATCACAGGTCTAACACCTAGTTATTCTCCCCCTTTTGATTTTGATCACCCTTTAATAGAAGCTCAAGAAAATCCTCCACCAAGCACTCCTTCTGGCTCTTCTTCTCTCATACATACACTCAAGTTGCTCCTATCATTTTTGGTTTGAGGGACTTACTTATCTCATACCACAAAGGTCTTGAGTTGCTTTGAGGGATAGCTAACTTAGTAGAGACCAATATCCCCTTGTACACTTCTATCTTGGGCAATCCATAGGATTTCCAATAAAAAATCGCTGGTACACACTTGTATGTTTTGATACCAAGAGTGACTATGCATATGGTAGACACTAGTCCTTATATGCCCTCTTTTATCACTATCGATAATACCAACACTGTGCCCTTGGATGTTCCTAGAGTTAGAGTGAATCACACTCCTTTGGGATATGAGATCCTTGTATTCGAAACCTAAACCTTTGCCACCTCAACTAGTTAGGCTCCATCAACCAATCTCGTTTTGAATTCTTTATTGCAAAACATGGGACAAATGCAATTGTAATTGCCCAACCTAATTAGCTTTTCCTCTCAATTCACATTGCAACCATACTATCATTGTAGTCCTTTAGCCCTTTCCATTCTAAATGTCCCCATCCCTCAAGGGGTGGAAATCTCAAAGTTTGATAAGTATAATGGCAAGGTGACCCATAGACCCATGTTTTGTTCTTTACTACCATGTGTCCTAATTTCCTCTATCAGGATGCTTTACTAGAAAAGCTATTCTTGTGATCCCTTAAGGATGCCGCATTGGAGTGGTTTTTCTCACTTTTTGAAAACTCCATCTTTTCCTTTGACCAATTGATTAATTAGTTCTTACAATAGTTCTAGGAGAACATCGAGCCAAAGACCACTTTTATTGATTTTGTTCTTTGTAAGCAGGGGGCTCGTGAGAAGGTAACTGATTTCATTGTTCGATACCAATCCTTGTTTTCTCAAATATCTTATGCCCTGTCGGATTCTGATGTTCAACATGTGCTTGTCAGAAATCTACTATTGGTGTTGAGAGAAAAACTTCTCCTAATGAAAGACCCTTCCTTCACCCATCTGTGTGTTGCATTGAGAGAATACCAGCAGACCTGGTACGAGGATTCCTCATCCTCTCGTCTTGATAATCAGTTAGCTATGTCTATTTCTGGGGAGTCTAAAAGAAATAAAGTAGTAGTGAATGTAGTTTTTGTTCCTACCAAAAAGAACTTTGTGAGACATAATAGAATCTTCATAAAACTATTTGAGTCCTATAGTAATGTTCTTCAAAAATTATTAAAAGATGCTTGAATCTCCCTCGCAAAAATTATACCATTGTCTAAACCTTATCCTAGCTGGTATAATGCACAAAAGTTTTGTTAAATACCACTGAGTCCGTGGTCATGATATTGAATGTTGTGTGTGTCTTAGACATGTCATCCAATACCACATAGATAGTAGTACCATCTGGATCGATGGCAGGAAATAAAATTCAAACAAATCTATTTCCAAGCCTAATAGCCAACTACAAATATACATAGATCCTTTCCATTCTCATTGTGCTAATCTGATAACATATGCTTCTTCATCTATTGATCCTAGCCCTTCTGAGTACGTGAACATGGCCTCGTTCACTTATATTCCTCCTCTAGGTTGTGAGAAAAAAATTCTTGACATAACCTTCACACCACATGACTTGCCTCTTAATAGGGAACCTTCTCCACTTTACATCCTGGCTCAGGTCGACGAAAACATCATAATCGACGTTATGGTTGACCCTACTAGTTGGGTCAATGTTATTACGAAAGAGACCTTTATCAACAATTTTCATAAGAAGTATGATTTGAAGACCACCATCCGTACTCACAATGGATTTTTCGTGCCCTCCATCGGGTTTCATTTCTTTGTTGGTCCTTGTTGGGCCTAAAGCTATTGATGTCTCATTTGTTGTGATTCTCAAATCCAACCTATTCAGTGTTAGACTAGGCATTCTATGGCTAGTCTCCATCAATGTGATTGTTTCAGTTGTCCACAAATGCTTAAAATTTCCCCATGTCAACATAGTACATACTATTTAGGATACTGGATATAAACTGCTTTTGTCACATGGGGGCTTCTCTCTAGATCATTTTTGGCCCACCCCTATTAGAATTTTATTGCCTTGTGGAGACTTATTCTACATGGCCTATTATAGGTACAAGATGGGAGTCATGGCCCCTAATGTTGCTTACCTGCCTTCTTCCCATGCAATTTCCATGAAGGCCTCTATGCACACGCAACAATGTTCTTTGTCCTCTTCACCTTCCTCTTAGAAGGCTAAGGACAAGCATGCTCCTGCCCATATACCTTCTTCCCCTTTTTTGATTTCACAACCCTCAAAGATGCCCTTAGTTCATTCTATTGTGCCCAACACAAGAAAAGGAAAGGCGCTCGTGTTGTGGAAGTCTAAGCCACAAGTCTTTCGAACTCTTGATTTTACCCACTATCCCCTGACCCACCCTATATGGTAAGGGGAAGCATACATCTAGAGTTGGTCTCTCTTTTGTTGTTCTAGTATCTCAACCTCTGAGGCCTCCCCTCGTTCATCCACCTTCTCCTAAAGTAGTTAGAGGAAAGGATCCTGTCACTGAGATCCTCATTCCTATCTCTACTCCTCCATTTCCTCCTTAGGTGCCTACTCTTCTGTCGACAACTATGAAGGCTACTCCTCCAGTGGAACAGGCTCCCCTAGGCTCTTCTCAGCCTATTATTCCTGGTGCCCATAGCCATCATAATTAACTTGTGCATGAGTGTAAACATCATCAACATGCATTGGCCCAGGAATGTGAGGCCTCACAGAAGACCGAGGGAGAGCCTCTTGTTCTTACTTCTGCTTCTATCCATGCTTATTTTTATGTTCATGTTCCTATCTCTATCTTTGCTTCTATTCTCATTGCCTCTATTTTTCTTTCGACTTCCTTGATGGATCCCGATGAACCTCACCCCAAGCAGGTGCAAGTGCTCATCGCTCCTTTGGAGCCTCCCCTGATCACCTCTTTATCATATCTTCCTTTTCCTAAGCCCGTTGACATGCCTCATACAAAGGTTGTGTCTATCATGGCTCCTTCTCCTTCTCCTTCTTCTGATTTTGATGTGAGAATTCCACATCCTCCACTTAAGTGCAAGTTAGAGCATGACCTCGTTTTGAATGATGGTTGCAAAAGATCTTCTTTGTCTTCTTCATCTTGTTCTACTTTGTCTTATACCATTCTTGTGATGGATAAAGAGCCTCCTTTCTAGGAGTTTGTCACTTCCCCTCCTTCAGAGGTTAGTAATCACTCTTTGGTTTCCCATCCTCCTCCTGTTCAGTCATAGCACTTCACTCCAGAGAAGTGTATGTTTGACTTATTGGAGGATACCGACTCTGTCATCTATCTTTGCTAGATTGATGATGCTAACCTCACAGGAGCTCACTAATAAGGACATTGAGGCAGCCTTCTCCTTGGATCTTGATGTAGGTGAGTTGACAAACACTTTTCTTGCTATCCTCCCTCTACAATCTCGTCTTCCTTCCCCCTATGATAATCTAGATTGGGAGCATGATGATTTGTTAGAGGTGTTGGACTAGAGAAATACCTCTTCTTTATCTTTTGTAAGGAAAGAATGCGGATGCGTAACACTTTCCTAATGTCAAAACTCAGAGAAGAATATAGATATGACTTTAAATTTTACAATTACATAACATTAAGATGCACATGAAAGAAATACATAATAGAGAAATTAACACAAACACAATTGACACCATATTTACGTGGGAAAACCCTTATGGGAGAAAAACTCACCACACCAAAGAAGATCACTTGTATTATAGTAAACAAAATTACAAACAAGTTACAAACTCCTGTTACAAATGTCAATATTACAGCAGCAATTTACTTGACCAATTTCGAACAAAATATCACTGTTACGATGCTTACTTCTAGCATACAATGAATGTCACAAATTGATCAATCTCTTCCAAAAAACATCGAACTACTGAACCACCAACTGAACCTTTACATAGTTCTATACGTTGCAATGTATAGCAATAGCCAGAGATGTTTCACTCAACTTCCTTCACCAGGCAACTGTCAAGCTTCTTAGGAAACCAAACGATCTCCTTCCAAGTCAGCAATACTTCCACGTAACGGCTCACAACTTAGCAGTCAACAAACCCTAGCTTTTCTCCTTTATACTGCGCTACCACTGCATAGACAACAAGCTCCCGCAAGGTGGCGGTTTACTTCACTACCGCTGGTCAGGTCAACAACACCCGAGGTATAGCGGTAACTGCACTACTGCTAGTTAGTTTTCATACCTCCACGGTATGGCGGTAACACACTGCACTACCACGACACACTCGGTGAGCTCCTACGGTATGACGGTAACACACCACATTACCACTCGATAGGCGAGAGACTTCCATGGTATTGTGGTAACCATTCTACCACAATACATCCAACAAACTCCTGTGGTATGGCAGTAATCGTGCCACCTCAGTCCAGATGAAGAATACTCATGGTATGGCGTATTCACCATGCCACCACGACCCATTGCAAAGACACCTACGGTATAGAGGTAAAGGCATAATCATAGCACTTGTGAACTCTTCGTTGATTGGTGATAGAACCAGGGTCTCTACCAGTGAGTTTGAGGCACATGATCTCAACAATCTCCCACTTGACGAAGAACTCACTGAACCCTTTTCAATACTTGAAGTCATTGAATATTCTAGACCCCAAGGCCCATCAAATTTTCACACCATCTGAACTTGTCCATGCTCACTGGCTTTGTCAAAGCATCAACAACATTCTTCAAAGTATCCACCTTTTCCAAATAGACCTTTCCATCCTCCACCATATCTCATACAGAATGGTACTGCACATCAATATGTTTCGTCCTAGCATGGAAAGTAGGATTTTTTGCTAGACAAATGGCACTTTGACTGTCACAACAAATAGTAATCTACCCTGCATCAAAACCAATATCAAAACACAATATTCTAAGCCAAATGGCTTCCTTATAGGCATGAGTTGCTGCCATGTGCTCAACCTTTGTAGTAGATAAAGCGACTACAGCCTGTTGCTTGCTCATCCAACTAACTGCACCACCATTCATCATGAAACAATATCCACTGGTGCATCTTCTGCTATCAATGTCCCCTACCCAATTAGAATCCACATACCCACAAATGCTGAGAATCCTTTGCGATTCAACCGAATTTCCATGGTAACATAAAGCATATTCTGAAGTCCCCTTCAAATATCTAAACACTCTTTTCACAACATCCCAATGCGTCCTTCCAGGATTAGCCATAACTCCATTCAAATTGTAATGTCCCCAAGTTGGGGCATTAACTGATTTTCCCTAAAATGTTAGCCAACAAACCCTAGTTCCTATTGAAATCTGGTTATGCAACTCAAAATCTGAATATACTCAAGTAAAATGCCAATAATTCAAGACTTCCAATCAAATTATTTAATATAACAATGAATATCCATGCAACCTTCAATAATGATAACAAATACTCCATCAAATCAAATCAGATTGTGCCCTAGTTTTCTGTAGGAATAATTCTGATCTCAACCCTAGATTTCTGAGTATAAGACTGCTCTTTATGATCACAACAGCTGATATAAACATGCCATATCATTCCCAAGTCATGGTATGAAGATCCTTAATAATATTCCATTGATTTGGCCACTAACATAACACCTACAGTTCTGATTTTCAGAATAATATGTCTGCTATAAATCTGAGAATACAACCATATACTCCTGCCCTAAATATGCAATTTCGCCCAGCAGATGATAGCAAGAATATCACATAACATATCGAGCATTGAAAGCAAATTCGCACATGTTCATAAGGGTGTGACAACCCTCGACATCCACTAAACCATATGTCTGAAAGTATATTACTGTTTGACTGAAAATGCAAAGTAAATAACAGATAGTAATCCTAAGACTTATCTCTCAATCTGAATAAGAATTCTGCTCCTATGACGTTGTTGCCCAAGTGGAGATCCGTGATGAACTCTTCTCTATACCTAGTTGGGTTTTCGTCCAACCAAGTAATTCCTCCTTAGGGTTTTCGTCCTAAGAAGTGCAGGTCTGCTCCTAATTTGCAGGTCTGTAAATGATTCCCAGCTTGAATGATCTCTAAATGCCAATAAGTAACCTGTAACTTGTATTTATATGAGTCTCATGCCTTTTCATAATGCAGATCGGCCAGCCTTGAACATCCCTCAAAATTGGTGTTAAAAATATAATTTTTAAATGTTTTATGACCACCAAACCCTTCCTACTTGGGACGACTAGCCTTGGGGCTAAAATTATTATTTTATTCTTCATTTTTCCTCCCCAATTGAGTGCCCAACTTGAGGAATAATATTCAACTCCAAAATATATTATTAAATGCTCTTTCCTTTTCTCTAAAGTCCTTATAATTGCCCGAAATGATTTTCCCAAGGCTGATTTGTCTTTAAATAAATTATATGCTATTTTTCTCCCGACCACAAAAATATAAGGAATCCAATGGTGATAACGGATTGCTTGGGAAAATTCAAAATGCACCTCAATAAATTCTTTGGATGAAATCATGAAATGATATAAATACTCCTAATCGCTAAGTAATGTCCGCCTTTGTACAAACCATAGCATACATTAAACCGCCAACCGGTGACTAGCATAAGGCACTCGTCATGTCCTCCATCTCAAGAGGGATTTTGATAGTCCTCAACAAATAGCCTATTCTCTAAAATGGAACAACTAGTTGTCAAGGTAATCACCATGCTGCAAATCTCCGTATCAAGAGCACATAATTTACTGGATCGAAGCCAAAGTTTCTATTCTTCCTATCCCTAGTTATTTCCATTCCTGCATTATACCTAGTTGCACCGTAGATATTTTACTAACTTCACAGATAACTAAGATTTTAGATCAGAAATCATAAAACCTGGCTTCATTTCCTATGAACAACATATCATCAACATAGAGATCAATAATAAGAACTCAATCACTTTTAGCTTTGTAATACACACAATGATCAGATATTGATCTTACAAATCCCAATGAAAAAAACAAGTGTCAAACTTTTAGTACCACATTCTAGGTGACTGCTTTAATCCATACAGATTTCTTTAACTTACAAAACCGTGACTTTCTTACCTTTACAAAGTGCTGGGTCAGACATATAAATTTCTTCTTCAAGATCACTCATGAAGAAAATGCTGTTCTACATCCATCCGCCCACTTCCAAGTCATAATCAAGCAAGTGACAAAAGAAATCTGGTTAGATGTCACTTTTCTAATCGAGAAAAGATTTCACATTAATCATCAATTCCTCTACCTAGGAATAACTCCTTTGCAACCAGCCTCGCTTTGTACTTTTCTTATCAATGTGCTTATCTAGACTAATTTTCTTTTAAAACCCATTTGCTAAATCTAATGTGCTTTCTACCTTCAAGCAATGGAACTAGATCCCAAGTTTCATTCTTCTTTAATGATGCCATTTCATCATTCATGGCTTCCAACTAGGAATCTGAATCAGTCATTTCAACTGCCTCTTTTACAGTCCTAGGCTCATCAGTATTAGTAATCAAAGCATAGGAACAACTAGAATCCAACATAGAGAATCCATACCTATCAGGTTGCTTCTTCTCATGTGTAGACCTCCTCACAGGTTGAGGCTGAGGTTGTGATTCTTCTTTAGAACTCTCAGAGCTGCTCGAACTCTCCCCAATTTCAGGTATACTAACAATGTGTTGTTCCTCTTTTTTAGGGGTAAGAGGTATTTCAACAACATCATTCTCCTCTTTATTTTCTTTTATCTCTGACTGTAGTTCCACTGAAGAAGGTTTCAACTCTTGAAAGATTATGCTTTTGTTGTATACAACCTTTTCAATCACAGGATTCCAAAGCTTATATCCTTTCACACCAATGTCATAGCCAATGAAGATACACTTAACAACTTTTTTCTCCAATTTAGATCTCTTTATATCTGGCACATAAACATATGCTTCACAGCTCAAGACACAAACATGTCTAAGAGAGGGCTTCTTACCAGACCAAACTTCCATAGGCGTTTTATCAACAAGTGAAGAAGAAGGTGATCGATTTACCAAGTAACATGATGTAGCAACAACCTCAGCCCAAAACTTCTGCTCCAAACCAACATTGCTCAACATACTTCTTGCCTTCTCCATCAGCGTCCTGTTCAACCTTTTAGCAACTCCATTTTGTTGCAGAGTGTAAGGTGTCGTTTTATGCCTCTTAATTCCATGGTCTTTGCAAAACCTTTCAAATTCTACAGAACAAAATTCACCACCGTTATTTTTCCTCAAGCATTTAATTTTCTTACCAATCTGATTTTCAACCAAGTTCTTGAACTCTCTAAACCGACTGAATACTTCTAATTTGTTTTTTAGAAAATATACAAATTCACTTCTCGAATAATCATCAATGAACGATACATAATATTTAGAATTCAATAAGGAACATTTACTGGACCAAAAACATCAGAGTGAATATAATCCAGAACACCAAAAGATTTATGAGGACTAGAGTAAAAAGAAACATGATGATGTTTTCCATATATACAATGTTCACAAAATTCCAATTCCAAGTTACAATCATCAATCCCCTCAACCAAGTTTTTATTTTTCAAGGCTTTTAAGCCTTCACCAAT
>VDFB02267475.1:0-18755 GCA_007258455.2 Sequoia sempervirens | reverse complement strand
TGAATCAAGCAAAGCAGCGGCAGGAAAGGCCAAGGGAGACACGGAGGGATCTTCGGTGACAGATGCAGAAAGGTTAAGGTTAGATGTGAAAATCCAGTTGCCTAACAGTAAGATAGATTCAGTATGGTCAAAGGTCTCAGACACTAATGTAGGAGCATGGAGATATGAAGAATTCAAAGAAAGGGCAGCTCAGCAAGATTTATCAGTCCTAACCAAGGGGATAGTGAAGTCTGGACTGGTTCATGTGGCCGGATTTCCTCCTGCAGTTCAATGCTACAAATTGATATTAGAATGTGCCCGGCATTATGACTTTGACACGCAGAGGATTGTCAGCACTGATGGAAGAGTGTTGGAAAACTTTAATCTCGTTTATATTGCTCAGGCATTTGATATGCCAGACTTACCATGTGTGTGTGCCTTGGACATGGATTTGGCTAGAACTTACTATGAGGATGAGCCTACCAAATCCCAGCAGATGATCAATTCTTGGCTTGAGAAGCAAAAATCCCACTTCTCCAAGCTGCCTAACCAGTTGCACAGGGTCAAGTTCAGCCAGGATATATATGATGCTATCACACTGTTAAGCAGGGTGGCCGGCTTGAAGAGCACTGGGGTGTTGGAGAATTGGATGGTGCACGTCATCAACAAGATTGAGCAAGGTATCAATTATCACTGGGAAGGGATTATCAGTGCAATGATTGACAGACAAATGAGGGATGTGCTGGAATCAAAGAAATTCACTATGTCATCTTATGTGATGTATGTGCTTGCCAGATTTTACCCATACAGGGGTTTGAATCCAAAAGGAACGTTCGGACAGTATGTCATTTATGAGGTGTATCCTGAGTTGCACCTACGGAATTCAAATTATAGAAGAGAAAATGATGCATTCACTATGCATATCACTAGGTTACTTCAAAACGCAGAGCATGTGAGAATCTTTGATGGAGCCAAGGAGCTGATCAAGAAATATGGAGCTTGGTTTATACAATTCCCTACCTTCTCCTATATTAGGATTGATGGATGTCCAAATACTCCATACAGATTGCCTAGATATCCTACCGACCATGTCATTCTTTTGGAGGTTACCCGGCAGATATGTGATTTTGATGCCGTGGTTAAAAGAGAGAAGCACAAAACAGGGTTTGGTGGGGATTTTCCTTTGAAAATTGGTATAGCTGAGGTTTGCCCTTCAATTCAATCGGCTCATGCATCAGGAGAGGAATTGAGTACTTATGGGTTCTCTTTCCATTCTAAGAGGGCAAACTTTGATATTACTGGTGAAGCCCAGAAGAAAGCTACCAAAGAATATCACCATAAGGATGATCTGGAGGATTACTGGGTGAATAGAAAGGATGACTTTGAGGTAAGGAAGAAAAGATATTCTAGGCTTCCAGCTGATATAATCAGAATGTACAATGTCAAGTTAATTCCTGATCAGTTGGAAGATGATGGGAATTTAGTCCAGGATCATGCATATGAGTCAGTCAAAGACAGACCTATTGGGGAGGTAAATTGGTCATAAAAGGAAATAACTGAGTTGGAGGAATTAATGGCTCCTATTATGAAATTTACCAAGTCCTGGTTGAAGCATAAAGTATGGGAATTGGAAAGTGAAAAGGTACCTTGTACCTTCAATTTGATGGGGAATTTGAATGCCCATTCCACTTCAGAGGAATCTGGTGAGGATGATTCTGTAGAAAAAACTAAGGTGAGCTCACCTTTCAAGATTAAAATCAGAGGTCCTAAGGAGAGTGAGCCTGAAAAGAAGAGGAAACCTAGAGGGAAAAAGAGGAGTCGTACTCTGAAAACAGGTAAGTCTGCTGAGGAGGAAGAACTTGAGAAAGCAGAGAAATAAATACCCCTCTAGAGCCCAAAAGGACAAGGACAACCAAGGTTTCTAAGAAGAAAGGTCAGGAAGCTCCTAAGGATGAGGCAAACCCTCCAGTGGTTGATGTGGCGAGCTCAGGAGAGAAACCTCGGGTTTATTCGAGGAGGTCCAGGACTCCATCTCCCAAGGAGACCATGCAAAAGATAGATCCTCTTCCAATGGCATCCACTGTGGAACAGCAAAAGGCTACCTCTCCTTCATTGAATATACCTGAGCAGACATCTCATGAAGAGCATGAGACCAGTGGGGAGGCAGAACCATTCAAGGAAGGAGAACTCTTTGGCGCGGCAGCTGAGCTTGAGGTTGAAGATGTGGAAGTGCATCCTTCCCCGTTGGTACAGTATGAGGATTCTCCTGTGAGCAGTAAGGATAATAGATCCCCTGAGAAGGAGGATGTTCCTGTTAAGACTCCATCACCCCTGCAAGAAGAAGAGCTAGCGTTGGAAAGCAAAGGTGATCAATCCCCTAAAAAAGAAAAGGATGAGACGTTGGATCAGCATGAAGAGGTCAAGAAGGATCAAATCCGGGTGGATCTTGTTGTTCCGGATTGGTTAGATAAGGAGATTAGAAGAAAATAGGTCATTGTTGAGGACACTCCTCTCAACTGGGATGAAATGTTGGCCAAGATTGGAAAGGGTAAGAAGAAGAAGGTAGCCAAGGTGGTTTCCAAGATTGAAAGAGATGAGGATAGTAACAGGGTTATTCATATTGCTACCCCTATTGCTGATAAAAGTAGAGATGAAGTCACCAAAAAGGATTATAATGTACAAACTCTTAATCTTGGGCCTGCTTCTATGGAGCAAGATATTGAAGAATATGAGGGGTCCAGTGCAGTGATCATTGGTAGACTAAGGAAGGAAACACAGTCCAAACATGAGCTAAAGAAAGAAAATGAAAGGCTAAGGAAAATGTCTAGAAGACTTAATGAAGCCTTTGTAGTCTTTTCACCCATCCTCTTCTGCTGTTGCTGGCTTCTTGCCAAAGGAGACCATCTCTGAGATAGAGAAGATGAAGGCTTCTACCATGGCTACAGTAGATTGGTTGAAGGAGGTACAGACTAAAGGAGATGATGCAATAAAGGAGATCCTTTCAACTGGAAAGGATGCAATAATGGCTAAGGATTTATTAGAGCATGTTTTATCTCAAGATAAGGAAGACACTGATCTCTTATTGCAGAAAACTAAAGCAATCATGGAGTATGGTAAGGATCAGTTGGTTACTGATGGAATCCTTCCTTCATCTAGGGTTAATGAGCCTTGGGAGTGGTTTGAGGCCCTACAAATCGGACAGAAAGCCATTAAAAATATTTATAAGCAAAGGAAGCAGATGAATGGTGACTTAACCAATGTTTATGATGGATGCATCGCCTTTTTTGAAGTAATGACTGGCAGGAGGAAGATTGCTCCTAAATACTTGAGCTTGGAGCAATTGAGGGAATGGTGGCATGATGTCTATGCCCCTGATGTTGAAAACTCTGTGAGAAGGCACCAATTGGATGATGCAGCTACTTATCTGGCTGTGGTGGATAAGTACTTAGCATATAGGGGTGATTGGGATGCAATGGTCAAGCAGTCGAAGGAAGAAATTGGATCCATTGAGTGTCGGCTCAAAATCTTACCCTTGGCACCTATTGCTGAGCTGGATAAAGTGTTTTTGAAGGTTCATGAAGCGTTGGATCAGAACAAAGATAAGGGAGGTGGAAATTAATGTCAACCTGGAGATTTGTGCTTCCCTATTATTATAGGGCATCTGTTGATCCGAGCTGCATTGGGGAATGTGTTTTGGCCGACCTTGATGATGTATCGGCATTTAATGTGTGCCTTATTTTGAAATTATTGAGGCCGACTTGTTTTGGCTATTTTATTTTGTAAATTTTTGGCTGGGCTGACATGTTTGAGGGTTCTCTATAAATGGCATTCCTACCTCATTTGCAAGAGTTAGACAGTTAAAAGAGACAAGCTAGATTAAGGAAGAGCTAGAGCATTTTATAGTAGAGATAGTAGTTAGTTCCTTGGAGCAAATGTTGTAACACAGAACAATGGAATTGTTGCTATATTTTGGTGATCTAATACAATTGAAGGCATTGTGGTTTCTCTGGTGAATTCCTTTGTGTTAGTTTATCCTGCATGGTTCTTGTTGTTCCATCTTTTGAATTGCTTGAAGATATAAGATTTGATGTTAGATCTGGAATTAGATTAGTTTGGTGAATAGTGTTCATGGTTTTATGCTTGGAATGTTTGTATCAATCTCTGGTCTATACTCCCAGTAACTATCTGATTGTAGTAGGCTGGTGAAGTCAACCTGGACCATACATCTATTTGTGCTTAGTTCAATTGTGGATGAATGTCTATGATTTGAAAATATATATGCCTTAGAAGATTGCACCTTTCTTGTGATATTGTATCATGTTAAGCAAGAATTGGTTATTTGAGATTGGTCCATTCCAGAACTTATCATTTCTGCATTGTTATCCTAGAAATAGTTTATACTAGATTTCTTTACATCTCTTGTACCCTCATCTTTGTTGTTTCCTTATTATTTTGGTTAGATTTAGATTTAATCAAAATATTGCAAAGTCTGATATTGGAAAGATTTAGTTTCTGTTTGTAGTAAGGTCCAATTGAGATTACCAGCATTTTCACATATTATCTGAGTTGTTTATGCATTGTCATGACCTGAAACCCGAGAGACCTTGGGGTGATTTTAGTAACTTGTTGTTGAAAATTACCTTTCAAGAGAGATAGAATATCACATTCTGTCTAAGTTGTTGCTGTGTAGAAAACACCATCAATAGATTGTCGCTAGAAGGAGGGCCTAAATGAGCTCGTTGGATCATTTCTTAAACGCCATCTCTCCTCAGAGATATAGAAGAAGTACCAGATCTACCCCACAAGAGGAGGATTTACAAGAATTACAGTTCCCCACTAAGTCAAGGAGGACTTGAGAAAGGGGAGAATCATCATCACCCATCCCTTCACCCATCTGCATCTACATGTTCACCTTGCTGGAAGTTATACCCATCCCTAAGGTAGTTCCCATTCAACAACCCCAGACTATCATTAATCAACCACAACCACCACCATCACTTTTACCAATGGCCTTCCTCACTAATAATCCTTCTCCCTTGTTTTCTAATGCTTACAATGTTATGCCCAAGAACCCTGAGCATTTATGTTCAAAATTTCATGTCAATGACCCAAACAGGACCGCAGAAGAACATATCAGGATCTTTCAAACTTGTCTCAAAGATAGAGGAATCACTCATGAGGATGTCACCTGTAGGTTATTTCCTTATTCATTGGGAGAGGAGGCATTTTACTGGTATAATCACCTCCCATCTGGTTTGATTCTTAACTGGAGTGATCTTGAAACTACCTTCTTACAGAAGTTCAGGATACCTATTAGTGCCAATGAATTGTATCTGCAATTCACTAGAGTCAAGAGAGAGGTTAATGAACCCATATCTAGTTTCAATAATAGGTTCCACCGTGCATACACCAGACTCCAAGACCCTTATGTCTTAGATGATGCTACAGCCCTAGGAGTCTATTATGAAGCATTGGACAACCTTACAACAACCTTTCTGAAATGGAGACCTAATCCTCCAGCTCGCCTAGTTGATGCTTATACAGAAGCAGTCAAACTTAGCACAGACTTAAAGCAACATTTGGTTAGACCATTGCCTTCTTTAGGGCCATTTGCACATCCAAATTAGGTTCAGGTAGTGAATCAGGCACTCGTCAATCATACGCCAATTATGAATCCAATACCTCAACTGCCTTTGGTGCCACATCCTGGTCCCCCCATGAGCTAGGTCTCTCCCATAATGAGTTTCCCACAACAGCAAGTTAACTAGCCCTTGTATCAGTAGCAACCAACTAGTTTCCCTGCTTACTTGCAGAATTCTAAAGTGTTGCATTAGTCTATGGGATCTGCTACAATTTATGTTCCTCCTCATGGTAGTCTAGGTCAGACCCCTTATGGAGATCCAAATAAAGATAGGGTTGATGAAATGGCTGAGCAGATTAAGAAGTTAAACCTAGAGGTGACTTACCTAAGGAATCAAAACAACCAATTACAAGCTACTCAGAGAAGTTTACAATCTAATCAGAACAGAGAACATCCATAGGGGCAAAATTTTGACAGAGGACAGCATAATGAAAGGGGTTATAACAATGACAGAGGATATAATCAGGATAGAGGTTATAGCAATGAGAGAGGTTTCAATAATGACAAAGGGTATAACAATGATAGAAGACATAATTTTGATAGAGGACAAGGTAGTGGGCAAGGATTTGATAGGAAGAAATCATAGGGACAGAACAAGACGTGGAATACAAGACCTAATAATGGAGGAGTCCCTACTCCATTGGATCAACCTATCAACCAATCTGCTAATTAGCCAATAAGTTAAGACAAGCCTCCTAATGGTGTATATCTGGTTGAGGCTGCCCTGTCAGGGTGGTGCAGGCTCCATAAGACAAGCCAGCACTCTGAGTTAGAGTGTCCAGAATTCCAAACTATAGCCTCTATTTTCTAGTATGAAGTGGAGAACAATGCAAATGGTCAGGAAATTGTTCCCTCCATCCCCTATGACTCTCTTGTGCTGGTGCTAAACCATGCTCCTTTTCCAACAAGTGATGAGAATGTTCCAGAGGAGGAATCTGATTCCCAGGAGGATAAAATAGATCAAATCTACAATGGGGATGAGGTGGCTCAGTTATTCAATGAAGAAGCAACGAATGATAATGGCCCCCTAGATCAGGAAGAGGCTTATATTGAAGAAGTGCAGATGTTCCAGAGGCAAGGTAAAGGATATGATCTAAGAGACATGACCCATAGACGCCTGCAAGCTAGGGGTACTTTCACCACCTCCATTCCTCCTAATAATTTTAATATCCCTCCAGACCCAAATGCTAGTAATAATCCATCCTTTCCACATGTGTCCAAATAGTACTTTTCAAAGGAAAGACAAGCTCAAACTGACCCACAAAAGAAAAAAATTGTTCAAGCAGGTAAAGATAAGGTAGAGGAATCTCCCAGGGACGTCCCCACTAATCTAAGTGAGGAGAAAATGGCTCTGTATGTTGCTGAGGACTTCAAAAAATTAAAGGTAAATCTTTCAGTATTCGAGTTGCTAAGGTCCCTAGCAATTAGGGATGTGGTCCTAGGTGCCTATGGTACACATCTGACATCTTTGGATAAACTTTCTAGTGAGAGTGTCAACAAGGTTACTGGTTCTCAGGCTGTGAAGACACAAAACCAGGCTTATCAGACTAACTTGCCCCCTGGAGATAAAGACAAGGAGAAAGACAAGGCTCAATTGGCCCAGGTAGATACTCAACCAACTTTGTTTCAAGGGAAAATGGATACCCCACTATTCTTGATCTCTGTGCACATATTCGGTAAGAATTTACATAACTGTTTACTAGATTCTAGTGCTTCTACTAATGTGATGCCATTTGGAGTATGTAGAGATTTAGGAATTACACCTGCTAACTCCCAGAAAAAGGTAACTCAGTTGGATAGAACTGAAGTAAATGTAGTGGGAGAATTAAACATGATTAACATGCAAGTAGCTTCTGACCCAAGAATCCAATAGGTTATCAATATTCAAGTAGCTGATATCCCTGATGTGTATGGCTTAATTATGGGAAGAGATTTTACGAAGGCCCTAAATGGATATGTATCTACTGATCACTCCCACACGTGGCTTCCCTGGAAAGGCGTGCCAAATTAGATCAGAATTGAGAGAGAACCAAGAATGAAATACATGATTACAGAGTATCAAAATACTTCAAATGAAGTTTTGATATCAGAAGTAGACATGGGAAATTATATGCTAACAAATCTTTATGAGGAGTTAGATTCAGAGGAGGTATTGATGCTACATACGATGTCTATTGATACAGAAACATAATCCAACAATGCTATTGTTCTGACAAGATTAGTTAAGGAAGAGGATGAATTTGAGGATAATCAGATTGGCCTGTTGGACAACTTCTAGGAATTTATTAGGCAGTGTATTGAAAACCAAGGTCACCTTAGTAGGAGAACAAACTTTGAAGAGTTGCTCTTACCTAACTGGTGTAGAGTTCACAATGCTTCTCATTCAGAGTTGGAATGTTGTCTATGCCAAACAACAGTAGAGTGAGTACAAAAATGCATAAATCCAACCCTGGCAGTCAAGGTAGACATACAATGCCCTCCAAAAGATTATAAAGGAAATAAAGTGATGTCATCCAAGGAATCCTCCAATAGTAATAACTCGAAGGATATGATGAAGAGTAATGCAATTGTTGAATGCTAGACCCTAAGATTTGATGGATCTAAATCCAAGCATGGAGCAAGAGCGAGATTCGAATTGATTAGTCCAAAAGGTAAAACCTTCTTTGTAGCTCATAGACTTCAATTTCACTGTACTAATAATGTAGTAGAATATGAGGCATTGATTCATGGACTTCTTATGGCACTCAAGAAAAAAGTTAAGGTTCTGCAAGTTTTCGGTGATTCTGAGCTGGTAATTAAGCAAGTAAGGAAACAATATTCATGCCACGATAGGAGAATGACTAATTATAGGCATAGAGCATGGGACCTCATTGAGGGATTTGATGCCTTCAATATTCAACTAATACCATGACAGAAAAATTAAACTGCAGATTCTCTGGCCCAGACAACAAGCACTCTACAACCCCTATCTTTGTCAGGTTTAAAAAAAATTACTTTAGAATTGACTCCTGTGCCATTGGTTTTGGACAATGTTACTAACTTTCAAGTATTTGAGGATGACAAGCATATTCTGGACTTCATTACAAACATAGATGTTTTTGTTGCTTTCCAAATCATTGATGAAACAGAACCTCAGGAAGCAAAACTAGATTTTGAGGGAGTGATAAATTTGAAGTCTAATACTATTCCAAGGGGAATGGTACAGTTAGAGCAGATTTTTGATCTAGACAAGATCAGAGATCAGGAGCAAGAGTCTAAAGGGAAGTCTATCAGTGGACAGTGTGATACTCACAATATGGGGACTGAAGATAATGTTAAGAACATTTTTATTGGCCAAGTATGCACCCCAGAGGAAAGACAAGGAATAATCGAAGCATTACATAGCTTTCTGGATATAGTAGCCTAGAGTTACAAAGATCTAAAAACTTATGATATGTCAATTATAACTCATACTATACCTATGAAGCTAGGTGCTAAACCTTTCAAGTAGAGACATAGACCAATTAACACACTACTGGAACCAGTTATACAGAAAGAAGTTCATAAATTACTGTCAGCCAAAATTATATTTCTCGTCAGGCATTCAACATGGGTGGCGAACCTAGTCCCAGTAAGAAAAAAGAATGGAGAGATCAGACTTTGCGTGGACTTCAGAAATTTAAATAGATCATCAAAAAAGGACAATTACCTAGTCCCTTCATTGAATGAAGTACTTTAAGTAGTAAATGGTTCTAAGATGATGTCCTTTCTGGATGACTATTCAGGGTACAACCAAGTAATGGTTCAGTATGAAGATAGGCACAAAACTACTTTCACAACAAAATGAGGTACCTTTGCTTACAGGAGAATGCCTTTTGGTCTCATTAATGTTGGGGCTACATTTCAAAGGGACATGGATATTTCCTTTAAGGATATCATAGGCAAGTGCATTATTATTTATATGGATGATCTAACTATCTTTTCCAAAAATAGAGGGGACCATATCTCTGATTTACGCAAAGTGTTTCAAAGGTGCAGGGAATTCGGCATATCCCTGAATCCTAAGAAGTGCATTTTTGGAGTGACAGAAGGGAAATTGCTAAGACATGTTATATTTGAAAAGGGAATTGCAATTGATCCAGAAAGGGTGGAGGCCATACTCAAGATTTAGCCACCTGCTAGCAAAAAAGAGATGAATTCTTTCTTTGGAAAGATCAACTTCGTCAAGAAATTCATTACTGGATTTGCTGAAATTGTTAAACCATTGAATGCAATGTTGAAGCAAGATGCTAAAGTTGAATGGACTGTGGAGGCAAATGAGGCATTTGCAGAAATCAAAAGAGCCATTGTTGATGCTCCAGTATTGGTAATTCCTAATTAAAGTAAGCCCTTTTACATCTATTCATTTGCTTCGAATCATTCATGTGCAGGAATGTTGACTTAGAAGTCTAATGAGGGAAATGAGCATCCTATTGCTTTTATGAGTGCACCATTAAAAGATGTTGAGCTGAAATATCTGAGTGTAGAAAAGTAGGCATATGCCCTGGTCAGGACAGTGAAAAAATTCAAACATTATATCCTTAGGAGTAAGGTTTATGCAATCGTCCCAGATCCTACAGTAAAGTTACTATTGATTTAGAATGAGTTGGGTGAGTGTAGAGCTAAATGGGTAACAATGTTACAAGAATATGACATTGATATTCAACCCATGAAGTTGGTAAGAGGGCAGGGACTTACTCAGACTATGGCTGAAATGGGACCTGAACTGACTGTTCAGAATTATAATCTTGAAGTAGTTTCTCTAGGTGACTGGTATGATGACATAGTTTATTATTTGTTGAACCAGCGATCCCCAAGCCATCTTAATATTATTCAAAGGAGAGCTCTATGACTGAAGAGCGATGGTTTCATGCTAAAGGGAGTTGTTCTATATAAGAGAAATCATGAAGGCATTTATTTGAGGTGTCTTGGGAGACAAGAAGCTGAAAGTGTGATGAACAAATTTCATGAAAGGTATGGTACTGGCCATGGTTCTGCTATTACCACAGCAAATCAGATTCTAAGGGCTGGGTATTATTGGCCCACATTATTCAAGGATGTTCACCATCATGTTAGGACCTACCACACTTGCCATACTACGACAACAAAGGAAAGGTATGTAGCACTTCCACTTCAACTAGTCACTGAGGTAAGGCCTTTTGCTCAGTGGGGCATGGACTTTATAGGTCCTATCAACCCACCATCTTCTACGGGACATAGGTACATTCTAACCATTACTGATTATTTCACAAGGTGGACTGAGACTTTCGCTTGTAGGCAATGTATATCTGAGGTAGTGATTGATTTCCTAGAATCTGCCATTATTAACCGATTTGGATGTCCTCTTTCTGTTGTCTGTGATAATGGTCCTGCTTTTGTATCTTTAAAATTTTTGAACTGGGCTTTTGATCATGGCATTATCATAAAGTTTGCATCTAATTATTATCCCTAGGGTAATGGTCTGGTAGAATCTTCCAATAAGAACTTATTGACCGTTATCCGTAAGTTGTTGGAGAGGAACCCAAAAGACTGGCACACCCAACTCTAGTTTTCCCTTTGGGCAGATCATACAAAGCTTAAGTCATCCATCGGAACATCTCCCTATCACTTAGTATATGGTCTAGAGCTAGTATTCCCTATTCAACTCAAGATCCCAACCTTGCAATTTATTAATGAGTTTTATGATGATGGGGATAGAAGGGAGGCCAGGTTGACAAAACTACTACACCTTGAGGAGAAACAAGACAATGCTCTTGAAAAATTTGCTAAAAATCAGGGGGTAGTTAAGAGGTGGTTTGATAGAAGAGCTAAGGTCAAAGCTTTTAGGATTTCTGACCTTGTGTTGTACTGGGATAAACCTCATGATCAAAAGGGGGACTATGGGAAGTTTGATAAACTATGGCTCGGTCCATATCAAATTGCTGAAATACTTGGAGATAATGCCTTTCGTTTGAAGACTCTCACGGGGGAAGATATTCCACTTCCTGTTAACGGGTAGTATTTGAAACATTATTTCCAATCCTGAGCTGTTTTCAGCTCCCTATTTTATATATAGTTAGTTTAGGTTGCTTTATGTTGCCGCTTTGTTAGAGTAGGTTGCCTTTTGTTTCTTATTTCTGCTTTGGTTAGAGTAGGTCTCTTTTCAATTTTTTTTCTCACTTTGTTTTTGTTAGAGTAGGTTTTCTTTGGCTTGTTTGCTTTGGATTGTGTTGCTCTTGCTCTTGGATCTTACTCCTTTTGGGATCTCCTATTGCATTTGTATGATAGTGGTGACAAAGTAGGTGTGGTGCTCTCAGTATTTCCTTTTCAAACTTTAATCATATTTCTAGAACATCATGGTATGAATTCTCTACCCAATGCCACATATCATTGTGTCTAAGATGAAGAGTCTTTTAGTCAGATTGAATAGGAATACATTAGGGTCTCACATTTTGAATATTTAAAATGCCTAAGGTTGCAAGAGGGCCTTATGAAGTTTGCACAGGTGAAAAATCTTTTTTCTACTCTAGTGCCACTGTGGTTTTCATCCCTGAGTGTGAACTTCACTATTCACAAGTTGAAATAAAAAAGAGAGAGAGAGGAATAAGTAAAAAAGCAAGCAATATCAGAAAAAGAAAGAGACAATATTGAAAATCAAAAGACTAAATTCAACTCATCAGGGGAATTTGAATATCTCTACCAGGGCTATGAATGCCTGACTGGCAATAGAGCTATGTTCAGGAGAATCACAACGATAACCTCATCGAGGATATGGATGTTTGACTAGTAGCAAGGCTCTATCCAGGTTGCTTTTAGAGTATGAATCTTTATGTAGCCTGTTCGGATCAAGTTTGGTCTCTTTTGCAGCTAAAGGGGGGTAATGAATACATATGCACACACTTCGACCCTGGTGTAGGAAAGTTTGGGTGACTTGTGGGTTCTTTGGTTTAACCATAGGTGGTGACTGGTTGGATGAATTGAAATCATAATTTTTGGGTTCTTGACTCCAGTTTGTTATCGAAATGTTATGGAGCATTTCCCCAATGGAGTTGCCATTTGTTGTGCAATTTTGCACACACGCCCCACTTGAAGTAGGGACCCTCTTTTCTGATTTTGGATGTCTCTAGGACCTTTGGTTTTTATTAGATTTATCCTTTTAAGGTCTTGGGATGTTGGTCTTGCTTGCCTTGGCCTTGCCCTAAAGGTTGAAATGATCAAACTTGGTTTTAAATGGAAGTCCAGGTTTTGCACTGGGTCCGGGATTTTTCGGTTCACCCAAATTTTCCTGGGTCCTGGTCCATCGTCTGGTCACTGTCATATTTTCTGAAGTCCGGGTTTTTGGATGAATCCAGGATTTTCTAGGTAACCCAGATTTTCCCAGACTGCGCCGGAGTCCCGAAGGGTGCGTTATCCGTAGAATTCATGCTCACCCTGATTGTCCATCTGGCTCAGTTTTCTCTGAAGTTCTATTTTGAGCTCAGGTTTTTAGATTTCCTTCATACATCTTATTAGCCATTAATGCTTGAGGTACGTCCTCTCTAGTGCGATTGTGAGGGAATTTAAATACTTTTAGTGTCCTTCATGATTTCATTATTCATTTTCCATCTGCTATAGCGCTTAGAATTGTTCATTTTGAGCTTTGGTCGTTGGATTTGGTTTGTTCATGTGTGGATTGCATGAGCGCTTGTGTTGAATATTTTCACCGCTTCGACACCCTGATTTGCAGTGACTTCCTTGGGTTTGAGCTTCATTCAGAATTGATCCATGATAAGTTGTTATTGACTTCTCCCTTTATTTTGTGCTTTGATTAAATATTTTGAGTTATTGGTGGTTATTTGGGTCGGCCTTCACTCATTTTTCATGGTTTCATATTTAATGAATTAGGGTTTGAACTCACCCTTCCACAGGTTTTAACACCCGCACTGTGCATCCCTTCGATTATCAATCGAATGTCGGGTATACCCCTGTGGCTAGGTGTTTTTGTTAGGGCTTTGCCTTGTTGGCGCGTACTCTGCTATATTTTGTGAAGATTAGGGTTTCGATGCATCTTCCCAAGGTTGTTAAATTTGGTGGAGTTGTCATGATCCTCTTTCCTTGCATTTTACTTGACCTTGTCCGCATCATTTGAGACCCCAACGTGCCCTAGTTTCATCATTTTGAGGGATTTTGTCTGAACTTCGAGCTTGCTTTAGCTCTCATGGCGGAGGTTCAACTGTCAAACTTAGGGCATCATTATTTTGTTGCAAGGATCAATCACTTGAGAGTTTTGAGAAGTTTAAGTCCAGGTGCAATTGAAATTTGGCTCATTAGGGTTAAGTTTATCTTCATGGAATCCGAATAGGGAGGGTTGTATGACTACTCGGTTAATGGTCTACGCGTCGAACGGTCGTTAGGTTTCTGAGGTGTCCATGGAATTCCTATGTGCCCGAATTTTCCTGGATTCATCCATTTTCCCGAAGTATGATGAACTCCCAGAATTTCAAGCTATCCGCGAAAATCTGAACTGTCAAGATTTTTTCGGTTTTCTGCCTGTTTCTGGTTGATTTTGATTTTCAAAATTGAAGTGATGAACTAAAGGTTAGATGATGATTTCTTGTTGCTAAATGAATCAATATCATGGTAATTATGCAGCTCTTTTGTCTGTATTGATGATTTATTTGATGAATAATGTCTTGGCAGCAAGAGTTCGTCTAGGTCAGATTTCTCTAAATTCTGCCCCGACTAGATTTTTTCAGATTACTTCATTTTCCTAGATTTTCAATATTGATGATTGATGATTGATCTTAATGATTTCATGTGGTTTCAAGGCTAACCTTTGATTGAGATATGGATGATAATTGGATTCTTATGAGGCTCTTTTATGAATGCAGGCTGAATCAAGCAAAGCAGCGGCAGGAAAGGCCAAGGGAGACATAGAGGGGCCTTCAGTTACAGATGTGGAAAGGTTAAGGCTGGATGTGAAAAGTCAGTTTCTTGATAGTAAGATAGCTTCGGTTTGGTTAGAAGTCTTGGATACCAATGTAGGAGCCTGGAGATATGAAGAATTTAAAGAAAGGAAAGCTCTGAAAGATTTATCAGTCTTGACCAAGGGGATGGTGAAGTCCAGATTGGCTCATATGGCCAGATTTCCTCCTACAATTTAGTTCTATGAACTAATATTGGAGTGTCCTCAACACTATGACTTTGATTCATAGAGGGTTGTTAGCACTGATGGAAGAGTGTTGGAAAACTTTAATCCAGTTTCCATTGCCCAGGCATTTGATATGCCAGACTTACCATGTGTGTGTGCCCTAGACATGGACTTGGCTAGAACTTACTATGAGGACAAGCCTACCAAAGCCTAGCAGATGATCAATTCCTGGCTAGAAAAGCTGAAGTCTCATTTCTCCAAGCTGCCTAAGTAGTTACACAGGGTCAAGTTCTGACAATATATATATGATGCAATCACACTGTTGAGCAGGGTGGCCAACTTGAAGAGTGCTGGGGTATTGGAGAATTGGATGGTTCATGTCATCAACAAGATTGAGCAAGGTATCAATTATCACTGGGCAGGGATTAACAGTGCAATGATTGATAGACAAATGAGAGATGTGCTGGAATCAAAGAAATTCACCATGTCCTCTTATGTGATATACATACTTGCTAGATTTTATCCATACAGGGGATTGAATCCAAAAGGAACATTTGGACAGGATGTCATCTATGAGGTGTACCACGAGTTGCACCTAGGGAATCAAAATTATAGGAGAGAAAATGATGCATTTACTATGCATATTACTAGGTTGCTTCAAAATGCAGAGCATGTGAGAATTTCTGATGAAGCCAAGGAGCTGATCAAGAAATATGGAGGCTGGTTTATACAATTCCGTACCTTCTCCTATATTAGGATTGATGGATGTCCAATTGCTCCATACAGACTACCAAGATATCCTACCGACCATGTCATACTTTTGGAGGTTACCTAGTAGGTATGTGATTTTGATGCCGTTGTTAAAAGAGAGAAGCACAAAACAAGGTTTGGTGGGGATTTTCCTTTGAAAATTGGTATAGCTATAGTTTTCCCTTCAATCCAATTGGCTCATGCAATAGGAGAGGAATTGAGTACTTATGGTTTCTCTTTCCATTCTAAGAGGGCAAGCTTTGATATTACTAGTGAAGCACAGAAGAAAGCTACCAAAGAATATCACCATAAAGATGATCTAGAGGACTATTGGGGGAATAGCAAGGATGATTTTGAGGTGAGAAAGAAAAGATATTCTAGGCTTCCAGCTGATATAATTAGAATGTACAATGTCAACTTGATTCCTGATCAGTTTGAAGACGATGGAAATTTGGTCCAGGATCATGCATATGAACCAGTCAAAGATAGGCCCATTGGAGAGGTAAATTGGTCAGAAAAAGAAATAACTGAGCTGGAGGAATTAATGGCTCCTATTATGAAATCTACCAAGTCCTGGCTAAAGCATAAAGTATGGGAATTAGAAAGTGAAAAGGTACCCTGTACCTTCAATTTGATGGGAAATTTGAATGCCCATTCCACTTCAGAGGAATCCGGTGAGGATGATTATGCTGGAAAAACTAAGGTGAGCTCACCTTTCAAGATTAAAATTAGAGGCCCTAAGTAAGATGAGCTAAAAAAGAAAAGAAAACCTAAGGGAAAGAAGAGGAGTCATACTATGAAAATAGGTAAGTCTACAGAAGGGGAGGAACTTGAGAAAGCAGAGAAAGAAGATGCTCCTCCAAAGCCAAAAAGTGTAAGGACAACCAGGGCTTCCAAGAAGAAAGGTCAAGAAACTTCTAAGGATAAGGTGGATCCTCATGTGGTTGATGTGGAGAGTTCAGGAGAGAAAACTAGGGTTTGCTCAAGAAGGTCAAGAACTCCATCTCCCAAGGAGACTGCAAAAAGCATATCCTCTTCCAATGGCATCCACTATAGAACAAGAGAAAGATACCTCTCCTCCATCGGGTATGCCTGAGTAGACAACTCATGGAGAGCATGAGACCAGCGAAGAAGCAAAACTGTTTAAGGATGGAGAACTTTATGGTGCAGCTACTGAGCTTGAGGCTGGAGGTGTGGAGGTGCATCCTTCTCTGTTAGTACAGTATGAGGATTCTCCTCCTGCAAGTAGCAAAGATAATAGATCCCTTGAGAAGGAGGATGTTCTTGTTAAGACTCCATCACCCCTGCAAGAAGAAGAGCTAGAGTTGGAAAACAGAGGTGACCAATCTCTTGAAAAGGAGAAGAATGAGATGGTGGAACAGCACCAAGAGGTCGAGAAAGATGAAGTCCAAGAGGATCCTGCTGTTTTGAATTGGCTAGATAAAGAAATCAGAAGGAAACAGGTCATTGTTGAGGACACTCCTCTCAATGGGATGAAATGTTGGCCAAGATTGGAAAGGGAAAGAAGAAGAAGGCAGCCAAGGTGGTTTCCAAGATTGAAAGAGATGAAGATAGTAATAGGGTTATTCATACTGCTACCCCTGCGGCTGATAAAAGTAGAGATGAGGTCACTAGGAAGGATTATGATGTACAGACTATCAATCTTGGGCCCGCTTCTATGGAGCAAGACATTGAAGAATATGAAGGGTCTAGTGCAGTGATCATTGGAAGACTGAGGAAGGAAACACAGTCTAAACATGAATTAAAGAAAGAGAATGAAAGGCTTAGGAAATGTTTAAAAGATTTAATGAAGCCTTTGCAGTCTTTTCACCCATCCTCTTCTGCTACTGCTGGTTTCTTGCCAAAGGATACCATCTCTAAGATAGAAAAGATGAAGGCTTCTACCACGACTACAATGGATTGGTTGAAGGAGGTACAGACTAAAGGAGATGATGTAATAAAGTAAATCCTTTCAACTGGAAAGGATGCAATAAGGGCTAAGGATTTATTAGAGCATGTTTTATCTCAAGATAAGGAGGATACTAATCTTTTATTAAAAAAAACTAGAGAAATCAAGGGGTATGGTAAGAATCAGCTGGTTACTGATGGAATCCTCCCTTCATCTGGGGTTAATGAGCCTTGGGAGTGGTTTGAAGCCTTTCAAATCTGATAGAAGGCTATCAAGAAGATCTATAAACAAAAGAAGTAGATGGATGGTAATCTAACTGGTGTTTATGATGGATGCATCACCCTTTTTGAAATAATGACTGGCAGAAGGAAGATCGCCCCTAAATACCTGAGTTTGGAAAAATTGAGGGAATGGTGGCATGATGTCTATGCCCCTGATATTGAAAATTATGTGACAAGTCACCAATTGGATGATGCGGCTACTTATTTGGCTATGGTGGATAAGTAGTTAGCATATAGGGGTGATTGGGATACAACGGTCAAGCGGTCAAGGGAAGAAATTGGATCAATTGAATGTCGGCTCAAAGTCCTACCCTTGCCACCTGTTGTTGAGCTGGATAGGGTGTTTTTGAAGGTTCATGAATCACTAGATCAGAGCAAGGATAAAGGAGGCGGTAATTAATGCCAGCTTAAGGATTTGTGCTTCCCTATTATTATAGTGCATGTGTTGATCTGGGCTGCATTGGGGACTATGTTTTGGCTGACCTTGATGATGTATCGGCATTTAATTTGCACCTTACTTTGAAATTCCTGAGGCTGACTCTTTTTGGCTATGTTATTTTGTAAATGTTTGGCTGGGCTGACATGTTTTGAGGATTCTCTATAAATGGCATTCCTGCCTCATTTGTACGGAGTTAGTTAGATAGATAATAGAGGCAAGCTAGATTAAGAAAGAACTAGAGCATTCTGTAGTAGAGATAGTAGTTAGTTCTTTGAAGCAAGTGCTGTAACATAGGACAATGAAATTGTTGCTACATTCTGGTGATCTAATACAATTGAATACATTGTGGTTTCTCTGGTGAATTCTTTGTGTTAGTTCATCTTGCATGGTTCCTGTTGTTCCATCTTTGAAATTGCTTGAGAATAGAAGATTTGATGTTAGATTTAGAAGTGGATAAGTTTGGTAAATGATGTTCATGGTTTTATGCTTGGAATGTTTGTATAACTTCCTCGTCTACCCTAGTAGCTAATCGATTGGTAGCAGACCAGCGGTGTCAACCTAGACCATATATTTCATTCTTGTGCTCACCAATTGTGGGATGAGTGTATAAGATCTGAAAATCTTTATGC
>VDFB02267474.1:0-16899 GCA_007258455.2 Sequoia sempervirens | reverse complement strand
GCATTGCACCTACTAGCTCATCCACTATCTATACATAGAATTTAATGTTCTCATCTTCAAACATATGCATGATCTCAAACTGTGCCTCCAAATTCTACAACTTTCCTTCTTTGACCTTTTCATCTCCTTCATGCATCTTTTCTAAAGCATCCTAGACTTCTTTAGTAGTCTTCAAATTTTGAACTTTAATTAACTTGGAATGTGAAAGACTATTCTTCAGAATGAACTTTTCCTTATTGTTTCCTTCATGCGCCTTGATTTCATCAATTGTACTCAGACTATTAACAGGAGGAATGTAAGTAGTCTTACAAGCTTTCTCAACATCATGTCCATAGTACTCTAGATATCCTTCCATCTTTATTTTTCAGATAGCATAATTAGTTCCATCGAACCTAGGATACTCAAAGGTGATATTGTTCGCCATCCCCAACTTTCCTTAAGTGGTTAAGCTCTTCTCCAAGGAACCAAGATCTTATACCAATTGTTGAACAAGACAACTAAGAGGGGGGTGAATCAGTTGTAACAAACTTTAACCTTTAAAACTTTCACTAGAAATTTGATCAATCACAAATCCTTTACTTTGATAATATGATTAACCATTAAGTGCAAAGGTAGAAACTGAAAAACATCACACATACACAAGAACACTAGATTTACATGGAAAACACAATAAGGGAAAAACCACAATGAGGATTAACTCATAATATAGAGAGTATCAAAACTGATTACAAAGGCTCACTGCCAAAAATGACTTACTATTTGGATCTGGAATCACTATCCAACAAGGGTTAACCACCTAGAAGAATCACTGCATGGAGTTACAAAGAAGATATAAGAGATTTGTTACAGAAAGAAGACAATCTCAATGCAATAGAGATTTCCACTATAATACACTCACACACTTGTAGACATGCATGAATGATAGATTACACCTTCAACTTAGTGCTTCTGGAAACTCAACAATTAGATTTCACATTGATCTTCCCAAACTTGCATCACATACACACTATTTCACATCTATCTCTCATCTATCTTTCTTGCATTCCCTTGCATCTTCACAAATATTTTAGCCTGTATTTATACCATCTTCAACTTTTAAACTCATCCAAAGTCATCCACACATCAATTGCATTTATAAATTCAAATTAGGTTGGCACCAAAACATTCTACAGTGGAATTAGAATGAGGATGACCCAACCACACACTTCAACAACTTCCATAAGCTTCAAAAGTAGTGTTAAACACAAGGTCAGCCAAACCATTGTAAAACACATAAATCAATTAAGCACACGTAACCATAACACGAGCCAATCTTTCAAAATAAAAAAATTAACTTGAAAACATTCCCAATAGCTTATCCTAAAAACCACAAGTCATAATACTCGAACAAGAAGAAATCTAGAGCAACTACATTTCTTTCAGACCTTAGTCAAATACATAGAAAAGCACAATTCACAATTGTGAACATAAATCACATTGTACAATGATTCAAAACTCCAAAATCTAGATATAGGATCTTCCAATAGCCATGAACAATACCTCAGATCCTCATTAGCATAGCAGCACATTCTGGAGCAAAACCTAGAGAAAAAATTGAACACCTGCAACCTTTCTTCATTACAATTTTCTCAATATCCTCGACATATACAACCAATAACCATTATCCATGACATCAATGAAAACATCAATCAGTTGAGAACAAGTTAACCAGTTGACATCAATGACAACACCTTCATACTTACTTCATACTTGCAACCGTTTTAAGGGTTAGAATTATCTCAACCCACTTGGTGAAGTGATTTGTGCCTACAAGAATTAATTGATATAATTTTCTATAATTTTCTTATATTTTCCCTATAAAATTAATTCCCCAATACTTGTAACATACTAACCCTTTGATAAAGTAAAAATTTCTAATTTTTCACCATACGAGTAAATGAAGAGAGTAACAAACCATTGTAAAAAAAAAAATCTTGATTGATATTATATGAACAAGATGCCATATCAATTTACAATAGAGATTCCACTTCATTACAATAAATTCACAAGTACAAGAACAAGAATACATACATTTACAAACATAGCTCTAATGAGGTTTAGAACTAATAGTTGTAAGACGGTCCATGATCTTCCCTTTGAAATCTTGGTTCTTCTGTCGCCTGTTGGGGAGGAGAAGCATCACTCAGGAACTTTTTCACCAACCATGGAATCATAATGCAGTCCCCCGCACATCAATCATTTGATATATGGCCCTTCCCTTCAATGAAGAGATTGGTAGAGTAACAAATAACGACAACCAACTGAGCATGGTGTTGTGTCCTACATAATTAGAACCTAGCAATTTGGCCATCCTGAACTAGCACGTAATATTGGACCACTGTGAACTAATAGTGTTAGTCTTAATAGTCACACAACCTAGAGTGGAGTCTCAGACATTCACACTACTTTGATCAAATATTTTTAATTCAATAAACGACTGATAGTCATCTATCACATACACTACTCAGGGCCAATTTGACTTAGGAATATCTTAAGCTACACATAGGTATTGTCTTTCAATGGAGAATCTTTCATCCTAGACTAACCTACAACCATATTAATCTACTTGGAATTAACTACTTAACCAGTAAGTACACAAGCTAGGTATTCCTTCTAGGGATAGTCCACCATCCCAAATAACCTATAAACTTGGATAACTCGACTTACGTATAAGTATATTAAACCCTCTCCCATACTGTATGACCTCTCCTAGGAGAAAACACAAGCTCTCCTAGTTAAAATAAATAACCTAGCAAAGTGTACCATATGTGCTTTACATGTTCAATCATACCTAGTATATAATACTTGTGATAAACACCCATCTCTTACTATGGAGTAAATACAAACACATTGCATCTCATGTTCAAACATATCTAGTACAATCAAATACCTATGTTTTCAACATTATCTAGCATAATTAAATACCTATGTCAAGCTACCTCTTCGACATATCTAATACAATTAAGTATTTGTGTCAAGCAAACTCTCCTATCCTAGAGTACTTAATACCACATTATAAAAATGGCTTAAAAGCTTCAATTCCCTTTTTCAAAGATAATCCTAAATCTTCTATTTCACATAGAGAAAATACATTTTAGGAAACATAGAAATCACATTAATTCCAAGTAAATAATAATAAGAAGAAATACCCATGCCTGTTATCGTTTATCCCAAATAATTATGAGGATAGTGTAGCCTTCTCCAATAGTAATTCAACTTGATTAAACTTTCCAAAACAATTCCCTCTCTCTCTCTTGTTCATAACACACTTCTCTCAGTCAATAAGATAACTCTTTCCCAAAAAAGCTCACTCTTTTCTCACTCATAAAACAAATGAAAATGGCTAGTAATAACTCAGATATGATAAACAACAAGTGACATATAACTCTAGATATGATGTGTCCCTCACAAGTGAATGGAAGAATAGAGATAATGTTCACACAAGAGAATGAGAATGAATGAATGCAATTAATGATCACATGAATGAATAAGAATGTGTTTCAAATGAGATGGTGTGACTATTTATAGAGTAGCCAACCTCTGGAAAACCTATAGTTAAGGCATGAAGAATGACACCAATTTCCTGCAACATGATTTAACATAAAGGTGGTGATGATAAAAAATCAGACTCAACACAATTCACCAACAGTTCAACTTTCTGATTGACAGCATTCAAAAGACTATTTCAACCAGCACATGGAGAATTCAAATATTTCTCCCAAAATGACATCTATAGTAAATGAAATCATAGGTGGTTACGAGACCTCTTCAATAGACTAAGATAGCGTGATTCTCAGGTGAAGAGAATTATTCAATGATAATTTAGCAAAACATAACATGAATTAACTAGTTTATGGGTTGAGTTGATTGAACCATAAAAAATGTGTTGGACTTAGTCCATGTCTTTTCCATTTCCTATATTGACCAAGTCAAAGCCAACAGATTTTATACGTATTGCTACATCCCTCTCATACATGTTAGGGTTGGTGATACGTAGATCTTTTCACAACCATGTATGTTTCAAAGTCGACTTCCAATTTGATGACTATAATCATCCCTTATTGTTGTGGTCATTCAACATTAAAAGAAGTCTAAATAAATTGAATTCTATCATGCAGCCAACACGTATCATATGGTGCACTGTAGCACCCCTCCATTTTGCTCTTTTGATCGATCAGTATTTTTCTATGTATGCTTCATTTCTGTTAGCACTTTGACTATGATCCTTGGTTACATTTGACCGCTAACTGTTAAGAGATGTAAACATTATATTTTGATGTGATGGAATTTTACTCTGATGTTATCATTATGGCATGTTTTGAATTAGCGTAGCAATTATTTAATTAAAAATGCCTTATGCTTTTATTACATTGTTGATGTTAAACTCGCTAGTTAAAAAAAATTTGTATTGGTGAAGGGGACAGGATTGTATCACTCGCTTGTGAGCGCCCTACGATTCTGAGATTTCCTCTTCATAGTGTGTTTTATTATATATATATGCATGTTCGATATAATCTTTGTTCGTAGGTTGACAGGTACAGGACATCAATTACACCTGATTTCACAAGTTTGACCATGTCCATTGACCAACGGTAAGCGATTGGGAGATAGTAGCTAGGTTTTTTGTGTCGTCATCACCCTACTAGTGTGTGTCGCCACAGTCGATCTGCTTTTTTATGTTGTCCTTTTCACCCTTGGATTTCTATTTAAACTGGTGTTAAAATATTGAAATGGCTTTGAAGTTAAAAATGATGATTAATTGTACCCATTTGTAATGTTGAAAAGTAGTTATTTATTAATTAATTTAATTTAATTAATAAAATAATCTAATCTTTGGAATTAGATAATATTTTATTGACTAATTAAATTAATATCAGGGATAAATTAAATCAAATTAGTTGTTTTAAGTATGTAATGTGATATTTTGATTTAAAATAGAAAAATGAGAGTCATGCTTCTAAATTTCACTTTTGGAAACAAATTGGAAAAATAATTCCTTATAAAATTTTGAATTCTTTTGTAAAAATAAATTTATTTTAAGTGCATGAAATTCTATTTGGAAATTAAATTGTTTTTAAATTTTTTTAAAAATGCAAATATCTCCAAATATTCAATAAATTTAGTGGGTGGGATATTTTAGGGGTTTGACCACAATTTTGGGGAAAACTCTTTGTAAGGAAAATTGAATTTCATTTTAATTAATTTGAAATTGTGGGAAAAAAAAAGGAGCAAGGATTTGGATTTTGTTCTTGAAAATTTGAAGAAGCAAGGGGATTTCTTGGTTGAGCTGGAATCAGAACAAGGATTAAAATCACCATTGTCAAAATTTTTAAGCTTTGGGAGAAAACACCAGGTTCTTTGCTTGATTTCTTTATTTCATTTTGAAAGAAATTTACAAATTTGTTCATGCTTTTAGAAAAGATTCAATCACTTTGAGTTGCAATGAAAACCCATCTTAAATCTTGTTGCAAAATTGGAAACAAACAATTGTTGAAAATTCTGGGAAAAACAATAAATTTCTTTGTAGAAAATGAGAAAAGAAATCAATAGAAAGAAAGCTCAGACAATAGAAATTTCAAAAGAGACAAAAGAAATCTAGAAACATTTCTTTTTGTAGTTGAAAACCCTCAGAAAAATTGAGATCTGGAAGTTTTGTTTTGAAGAAAATCCTTCCTTCTTTATATATTCTTTTTCTTGGTAGAAATTTTTTTTCTTCAATTCTAATTTGAAAGAAAATCTCACATATATATACTATAAATGTAAAATATAGAGTATATATAATATAGATGATAGCACATAGGCATATATGCATACATATATATATACATATATGGGGTATATATAGGCATATGGTATACTTGTGAGAAATCTCTATGAAATTCCCAACAAGCTGAATTATTCCTAGAATTTTTTTTTTTGAGAAATAACGTGCCTACGAAAATTTAGGCCCAGCTTTAATGCTCTCGCTTTTGAGTGGGATCCCATATAAGAGGAGCTTGGGATCTTCCTGCATTTTCCCATTCTGGAGGTGTGCTGTGCTCCCAGTACCTAACGCCATCTCCACACAGGCCACCCCCCGCCTGGGAGGTCAGAAATACAAGGGTCACTTAACATATGCATGACTTGCCTGTTTTAATAATATAAGTCATGTTATATTATATATATATATATATATAAATATACATATATATATACATTATATTTAATTATTTTTTTATTTTATTATTTAAAATATATTTAATATATGTATTTATATATATATTAAGCCAAGCTATATATATAATATATATAATTATATATTTTAAATAATAAGAATATTTAAAATCGGGAATTTAAATTTTATTTTTTTTAAAATGTATACCAAATATTATTTATATATTTTTAATGTATATATGTAATTATATACATTAAGTATATATATAATTATATATGTATGTTAATATATATACTTATATTTCTAAATATGTTTATTTAAGAGTTATTGAAAAAGATTAGATGAGAAAATGGTTTTGGTTTAAAATGATTTATTTATTTAAAAGATTGTATTTAATCAGCTTGTATGATCGAGCAAAGAAAATTAAATTCTTAGCTTTGAATTTTGTAATGTTTATCAATATGATTGGATTTCCCTTTTGAGTATGTGCAAAGGAAATGAATTATTTAATTTATACCATGCACTATGTTGTTGAGTGAATTGGATTTATGAAATCCTAATATTAGTTTTTTTTTTTTTAAATTGCCATAAATGATTCCTTATGATGTGTGGTGTTCATTCTTGGAGTAGGGCAATTGAGTTAGTATATATGTAATTCTTCCAGATAGGGTTTCGTTTATTGGTATGGGTTGTCGTTGTGATAGTCAACCTTTGGATTCCTTGGGTAGTGCGTTTAATCCTATCCAGTTTTTAACCCAGTTATCGTGAATAGGAAGTGTGGGCTTTATGTCATGTATAGGGAGTCATTCTCTGTAGGTCGCACTTGTGTACCCTTGGGTGTGGAGTCATCCCACGTGTTGTTTTAGAGGAGTGGCTTGTAATGAGGGCCAGCACACAAAGTGGTGTCAGGGAAACTCATTTTAAGTTAGTTAATTGAGCGATAACATCATAAACTGTTAGAGGCTTAGGTTGCATCAAAAACTTAACAAGATTAATTTTTCCTCGCTCATGGACACAAGGAATAGTATAGACTTAGGATGAGATGAGAAGGCTTGGAATGGCAATATCGTTGTCTCATCTCTACAAGAGGCAACTGATTCTGCATTGGTTTACATGAGGGGCTGGAAGTCATTAGAGGTTACCAGGATATCCCAAGATGGGGGCTTGACCTAGGAAGACTTACCGTGAGCTATCCCATGACACACAGATGACACTTCTCCTAAGTCATCAGTATGATTGTATTAGTGATGTAAATAATTATTTAACTCTAGAAGCAATGTAACCTTCGTGATATGTTATGTGTACTTGTATTTATTTTGTTTCAGTTTTGTGTAGCCTATGTCTTGAGGTAGATGGTCTTGCCTGGGAATCCTTGTTACTATCTCCTAGCACCGGGGTGAGCCTCGGCATCAAGCATACATGGTTGGGTGGAATGTGCACCCTAACTGCTATCATTTCTCTTTGTTTGTGTGGACCTAGATTTCCAAATTGGAGAGCTCATGGGATCCTGTGACCTTCATAATTTCTGATTCTTTTTATTATTATTGTAATTTTTACCCCTTTGCATCAAGTGGAAGATGTAATTTGTAACCTTGGATATTGGAATTACCTCATTCGGGGAATGAGTTTTGTAATCATATTGTAAAGTTTATTATTGGGATTATGTGGTATTTCTTATTCCTTGACGTAATTTTATCATGTATGGAATGGATGTGTAATTAATTTGTTAAATAATTAAATGTAATGGTTTTAATTCATGTTTCTTGTTTGGGTTTAAGTAAACTCAATCTCATAACCTTAGGGGTTGTTGGCAATGTGTAGTGAACTTTCATGCTTTTGTACTTAAACAAAATAAAAATAAAAATAAAAAATTATTGCGTTTGTGTTGTTAATTGCAACTTCCCCTAGGGTTGCATGGTGGGGCGTTACACATTGTATCAGAGCCTAGGTTTAAACATTGGCTACTCTAGGATTATGATGAACCCATTAAGCTTTTAGTTGTGTAGGTTTTATGTTGTGTACCTTGCCTAATACCTTGATGTGTTTGTGCAGGATTATGCCTCCCAGATGCAAAAAAGGTGGAGGGTGTGGTCGTGGCCGTGTAGGCAATCGCGGCGAGAGTCAACATGACTCTCCTCATGAGGTTCCTATTATACCAGATCAGAAAGAGCACCAAGTGTCTCAAAATGTTTCAGGGGGTATAGCTCAGCAGCAGGATCCACTAGGGATTGAGGCTACACGTAGAGCTCTAGAGGAGGCATTAGCACTCCTTCGTCAGAGACAGGTCATGGTTTAGGGTAACCCTACTGAGAGGGAAGTTCCACCTCAGCCAGAGATGCACATGAGATATTTTCTTAGAGCTTTTCCACCATTATATGATCGAGCTGGCTCTGGGCTAGAGGCTGAGACATGGCTCATAGACCTAGATAGGTGTTTTGAGATGCATCTGTATGGTAGCAATACCAAAGCGCAATGCATTATCATGCACCTGTAGGGATTTGCTTCCACTTGGTGGAGGCTAGAGGAGTAGAAGCTCCACATAGACATCAACTTTGTATCTTGGGAGATCTTCTTAGAGCGGTTCAGAGCTTGTTTCCTATTAGAGTACTGGCGTCAGCATCAAGGTGATGAGTTTCATGCCTTGCATCAGTTGGCCCTATCAGTTGAGTAGTATGAGCGACACTTTTATGAGCTCAAGCAGTATGCAGGGGTAGGTGACAATGAGAGTATGTTGGTCCACCATTTTTTCAGGGGCCTAAATTCCCATCTTAGTGGAGGGGTGAGGGTTTTTGAACCCAAGACCATGGAGATAGCAGTGGAGAAGGCGCGTTTGGTAGAGGAGAATCTAGCTTTGGCACTAGGAGGCTGGCATGGCAATGTGCGTAGCTCGGGTAAAATGGGTTCTAGTGCTAGAGGTGAGGATAGGTGCATCGTGGAGGTGCACCTCTAGAGCTCGGCTGGAATGCTCAGAGTGGGCGTGAGTAACAGGTTTCAGCAAGGATGGGATAAACCGGAGGGCGTGATAAGCACTTTAACGGACAACCTAGATAAACCCAACACCTGGGTAGTTTGACAGACCATCTGAGGTAGGGGTTATGGTGGAATGGAAGCCAACATGTGGCTGCTTAGTGGGGTTATAAAGTAGAAAAACCTAAATGGGGTGGTCTAGGTTTTCTCAGGGACTAGCGGCATTTGAGCCTACAGTTGGGGATGCTAGTCGAGGGCATCATGTTTTCACAGTGGTTGATAATCACCAGGAAGAGCATTAGGGTACAGTGGTTGAGTCATACGGTATGTTATCATGTAACCCAGTTACTATTTTGTTTGATTTTGGTGCGTCAAACTCCTTCATTTCTTCTTCTGTCATGACGCGATGTAGACTGGGAGCGGTAAGGCAAGTCAATAGGTGGCAAGTTGAGTTAGCCTCGGGTGCAAAGGTTGCATCCCATTCCCTTGTACCAGATTATAGATTGGACGTTGGACCTCTTCATACTACATTGGATCTTTGAGTTATTCCTCTAAGTTCTTATGATATTGTCATAGGGATGGATTGGCTAGAGGCACATGGTGCGGTCATAGATTGTCAACGTAAGTCAATTTGATGCATTGAGGCATCTAGCAAATTAGTAGAGGTAGTGGGATTTCAAAGGTTGACCTCCTTGAGGATCATCTTAGCTATGTAGTTGAGAAGGTGTGTGCGTCAAGGTTGCCAGTTATTTGCTATTACAGCAAATGATTTGGATCTAGGAGGTGGAGAGGAGAAAGTCTCTCTTGATAGTCACCCCATTCTTCAAGAGTATTCCAATGTATTTCCGGATGAGATTCCAGGGATGCCACCTTAGAGGGATATAGACTTCAAAATAGACCTTGTACCTAGAACAGAACCCATTTCTTGAGCTCCTTATCGTATGACCACCCAGGAGTTGAAAGAGCTTTGCTTGCAGCTTGAGGAGTTGTTAGAGAAGGGTTTTATTTTCCCTAGTGTTTCTCCATGGGGAGCACCAGTTATCTTCATGAAGAAGGACGGTTCACTTCGGTTATGCATTGATTACCGATAGTTGAAAAAAGTGACCATCAGGAATCGATAACTGCTTCCTAGGATTGATGATCTATTCGACCAGATTAAGGGTGCCACAATCTTTTCAAAGATTGATCTTAAGTCTAGAAACCACCAGCTTTGTATCTTTGAATCAGACATCCATAAGATAGCATATCGAATGCGGTATGGTCACTATGAGTTCACAGTAGTACCATTTGGGTTGACGAATGCCCCCTTAGTGTTCATGAGTCTGATGAACGGGGTATTTTGCACATACCTAGACATATTTTTTCTTGTGTTCCTTGATGACATCTTGATATACTCTAGGCTAGTGGAAGAGCATGAGGAACATTTATGGTAGGTATTACAGTGTTTGCGGGATAATCAGCTTTATGCAAACCTATCGAAGTGTGAATTCTTCAAGACTGAGGTCCAATACCTTGGTCATGTGATCTTAGGAGAAGGTATTTTAGTGGATCCCACAAAGATCCAAGTGATCTCAGATTGGCTTGCGCCCACGAATGTGGCAGAGATACGTAGCTTTATGGGGCTAGCAGGTTATTATAGGCGTTTTGTGTAGGGATTTTTGAGGATAGGTTATCCTATCACCTCCCTTCAAAGGAAAGGGAAGAGGTTTGAGTGGTCAGAGAACTGTGAGGCAACATTTTATGATCTGAAGGGGAAGCTGACTAGTGCACCAATACTTGCGATACTAGATCCGACTAGGGACTTTGTAGTTTGTACAAATGCGTCCTTGGAAGGATTAGGTGTAGTGTTGATGCAGGATGGTTGTGTCATTGCATATGAGTCATGGAAGCTCAAGGATCATGAGCTGAACTATCCCACGCATGATCTCGAGTTAGCGGAAATGGTTCATGCATTGACAAGGTGGAGGCATTTCCTTCTTGGCCATAGGTTTGAGTTGCACAATGATCATAGAAGCCTTCAGTATATTTTCACGCAGCCCAACCTTAATGCTAAGCAAAAGCATTGGATGGAGTTTCTCTGTGAATATGACTTCGAGGTGAAGTATATCCAGGGAAAAGAGAATGTAGTAGTGGATGCACTCAGTAGGAGGAGACATGAGATATCTGAGTTGACTCTTGTTGTGGATTTGCGGAGTCAAATTCTTTCTGCCCTTCCAGCGGATAGTTGGTATCAGGAGGTTGGGATAGAGATTGAGGCAGGAAGACCCCTTGGGGGCAAGTATTCAGGTTATTCTCTGGATTCAGATGAGGTATTGAGGCACATGGGATGCATATGCGTTCCTTCTTCAGGTGATCTTTGCACCTTGGTCATGACTGAAGCACATCGTGCACCTTATTCAGCCCATCCTGGGGTGAAGAAGATGTATGCAGATTTGCGTTAGTTGTATTTCTATCCAGGGATGAAACGTGATATTGCAGATTATGTGTCACGATGTCTTGAGTGTCAGCAGGTGAAGGCTGAACACCAGCATCCAGCAGGGCTTTTACAGCCACATTTAGTACCAGAATGGAAGTGGGATATCATCTCATTGGATTTCATTGTTGGTTTACCCAACTCTTCAAGATGGCATGATGCAATTATGGTAACAGTTGATAGGCTAATGAAGGTGGCACACTTCTAACCTATTCACTCTTCTTATACTGCATCGTCCATAGCCAGAGTGTTCAAGGAGGATATAGTGAGGTTACGTGGCATTTCACGTCAGATTATTTCTAATAGGGATCTAGTGTTCACCTCAGCTCTTTGGACTTCATTATAGCATGCGATGGGGACACAATTGAACTTTAGTTCAGCTTACCACCCAGAGACAAATGGACAAATTGAGAGGGTCAATCAGATCCTTGAGGAAATGTTACGTATGTATGTAATGGACCAACAAACACAATGGGAAGATTATCTCTATTTGGTAGAGTTTTCCTATAATAATGGTTTTTAGAGTTCTATCGACATGCCTCCTTTCCAGGCATTGTATGGGTGACCATGTTGCACTCCCTTGAGTTGGGATTGACTTGAGGACAGAGTGACTTTGGGTCCTAAGATGTTGCAGGATATGGAGCAGCAGGTGGATAGGATGAGAGAGCACTTGGTGGCAGCGCAGGATAGGCAGAAGAAGTATGCGGATGCGCATAGAGTGGATCGTCAGTTTTCTGTGGGCGATAGAGTCTTCTTGCGGGTGCGTCCATGAAAGAGTCCCATCCGTTATGGGAAGGGCTCTAAGTTGGCGCCTCACTTTGTCAGACCCTTCGAGATACTCGAGAAGATTGGTCTAGTTGCTTACCGTCTTGCTTTACCGCCCAGTCTCTCGCGTGTTCACGATGTATTTCATGTATCAGTTCTTCGGTCATACCATCAAGACATTTCTCATGTCCTTGATTGGAATGCATTGCAGATAGAGGATAGGCAACTGGCTTTGGAGCCCGTGGCCGTGGTGGAGCGAAAAACGCTCGCTCTTCAGAGCGAGATATTGATCAGGTTAGGGTCTAGTGGGATCCCAGGGATGACATGTCATCCACTTGGGAAGATGCAGCTAGGATGAGTGAACTTTATCCCTATTTGTTTGTAGGCTTCCAGGAGTAAGCCTTACCCTAGGGGAGGAGGATGTAGCACCCCTCCATTTTTCTCTTTTGATCGATCAGTATTTTTCTATGTATGCTTCATTTTTGTTAGCACTTTGACTATGATCCTTGGTTAATTTTGACCACTAACTGTTAAGCGATGTAAACATTATATTTTCATGTGATGGAATTTTACTCTGATGTTATCATTATGGCATGTTTTGAATTAGCGTAGCAGTTATTTAATTAAAAATTCCTTATGCTTTTATTACATTGTTGATGTTACACTCGCCAGTTAATAAAAGTCTGTATTGGTGAAGGGGACGGGATTGTATCACTTGCTTGTGAGCGCCCTACGATTCTGAGATTTCCTCTTCACAGTGTGTTTTATTATATATATATGCATGTTCGATATAATCTTTGTTCGTAGGTTGACAGGTACAGGACATCAATTACACCTGATTTCACAAGTTTGACCATGTCCATTGACCAACGGTAAGCGATTGGGAGATAGTAGCTAGGTTTTTTGTGTCAAGTCATCACCCTAGCCATAGTGTGTCGTCAAGTTAGTAGTCAGATTCAGTTATTTTATGTTGTCCTTTTTCACCTTGGATTTTTATTTAAATTGCAAGTTAAAGGTTATTAAATGGCTTTTGAAGTTAAAAATGATGATTGATTGTATCTATTTGTAATGTTGGAAAAGTAGTTATTTGTTAATTAAATTAATTTAATTAATAAAATAATCTAATCTTGAATTAGATATATTTTATTGACTAATTAAATTAATGGGGATAAATTAAATGAAATTAGTTGTTTGGCATAATGTGATATTTTGATTTAAAATAGAAAAATAGAAATATGCTTTAAATTTCACTTTGTGGAAATAAATTTGAAAAAGAATTCCTTTATAAAATTTTGAATTCTTTTTGTAAAAAGAAATTTATTTTAAGTGCATGAAATTCCATTTGGAAATTAAATTGATTTTAAATTTTTCAAAATGCAAATATCTCCAAATGTTCAATAAATTTAGTGGGTGGGATATTTTAGGGGTTTGACCAAAAATTTGGGGAAAAACTCTTTGTAAGGAAAATTGAATTTCATTTTAATTTTAATTTTGAAATTGTGGGAAAAAAAGGAGCAAGGATTTGGATTTTGTTCTTGAAAATTTGAAGAAGCAAGGGGATTTCTTGGTTGAGCTGGAATCAGAACAAGGATTAAAATCACCATTGTCAAAATTTTTAAGCTTTGGGAGAAAACACCAGGTTCTTTGCTTGATTTTTTTATTTCATTTTGAAAGAAATTTACAAATTTTTTCATGCTTTTAGAAATGATTCAATAACTTTGAGTTGCAATGAAAACCCATCTTAAATCTTGTTGCAAAATTGGAAACAAACAATTGTTGAAAATTCTGGGAAAAACAATAAATTTCTTTGTAGAAAATGAGAAAAGAAATCAATAGAAAGAAAGCTTAGACAATAGAAATTTCAAAAGAGACAAAAGAAATCTAGAAACATTTCTTTTTGTAGTTGAAAACCCTCAGAAAAATTGAGATCTGGAAGTTTTTTTTTGAAGAAATTCTTCTTTTGTTATTCTTTCTATAGAAAATTTTTCTTCAATTTGGCTGTGAAAAAACAGGGGAAAAATTCATATATATATTTATATATTGTAAATATATAATATATAAATATACATACATACATATATATATATATATTTGTGTGGGAGAAATTCTAGGAAATTCCCATGTTTAATTATTCTCTGTAAAAGTTTTTTTTTTTGAGAAATAATGTTCATCAAAAAATTCGTGCTCAGTTTAATGTTTCAGTTTTTGGAGTGGATCCAATATATGAGGGAGTTGGGGATCTGCCTGGCAGACGTCCCCATCTTGGGAGGTGCTGCCTGTGAAGGCAGCGCCTAGCGCTGCCTCCACAGGCAGTGACCCCCCATGTTGGGGGAGGCTGCGTAGTAGTCCCCAGCATGGCAGGGCTATCGTAACATATGCAAGAGGGTTTGTTTCTATAATATAAGTTTTATATTATATAATATATATATATATATATATATTATATATATATATATATATTTTTATTATTTAAATATATTTAGTATATGTATTATATATATATATTATTTAATATTATATATATAATATATATACATCATATATTTTAATGTATATATGTAATTATATATACATTAAGTATATATATAATTATATATGTATGTTAATATATATACTTATATTTAAATATGTTTATTTAAGAGTTATGGTAAAAGATTAGATGAGAAAATGGTTTTGGTTTAAAATGATTTATTTATTTAAAAGATTGTATTTAATCAGCTTGTATGATCGAGCAAAGAAAATTAAATGCTTAGCTTTGAATTTTGTAATGTTTATCAACGTGATTGGATATCCCTTTTGAGTATGTGCAAAGGAAATCAATTGTTTAATTTATACCATGCACTATGTTGTTGAGTGAATTGGATTTACGAAATCCTAATATTAGTTGTTTTTTTTTTTAAATTGCCTGAAATGCTTCCTTATGATGTGTGGCGTTCATTCTTGGAGTGGGGCAATTGAGTCAGTATATATGTAAGTCTTCCAAATAGGGTTTCGTTTATTGGTACGAGTTGTCGTTGTGATAGTCAACCTTTGGATTCCTTGGGTAGTGCATTTAATCCTATCCAGTTTTTAACCCGATTATCGTGAACGGGAAGTGTGGGCTTTATGTCATGTACAAGGAGTCATTCTCCTTAGGTTGCACTTGTGTACCCTTGGGTGTGGAGTCATCCCACATGTTGTCTTAGAGGAGTGGCTTGCAATGAGGGCCGACACACAAAGTGGTGTCAGGGAAACTCTTTGCAAGTTAGTTAATTCAGTGATAACATAATAAACTTTTAGAGGCTTAGGTTGCATAAAACACTTAACAAGATTAATTTTTCATCGCTCATGGACACAAGGGCTTGTATAGACTTGGGATTAGACGAGAAGGCCTGGAATGGCAAGATCGTTGTCTCGTCTCTACGAGAGGCAACTGATTTTGCATTGGTTTGCATGAGGGGTCGGGAGTCGTTAGAGGTTACCAGGATATCCCAAGATGGGGGCCAGTACCTAGGAAGACTTACTAGGATATCCCATGTGACATTGTGATGACACTTCTCCTAAGTCAACAATTTATTGTATCGGTGATGTAATCGATTATTTAACTCTGGAAGCATTATAACCCTTTGTGTTATGTGATGTTTTTCTTGTATTTAATTCAATTCAATTTTTTGTAGCCTATGTATAGAGGTAGATGGTCTTGCCTAAGAATCCTTGTTACTATCTCCTAGCATGGGGGGTGAACCTTTGGGTATCACATGGTTGGGTGGAATGTGCACCTTTATCCATTGGGTCGTCTTCTTGTTCGTGTGGATGAGATTTCTAGTTTGAGAGCTCGTGGGATCTCGTACCTTCATGATTTATTCTTTTATTATTATTGTAATTTATTACCCCTCTTTGTATCGAGGTGGAAGATGTAATTTGTAACCTTGTATATTGGAATTACCTCATTCGGGGAATGAGTGTTGTAATATTTTTTTAAAGTTTATTTTTGGGATTATGTGGTATTTCTTATGCCTTGACGTAATTTTATCATGTATGGAATGGATGTGTAATTAATTTTTTTAAATAATTAAATGTAATGGTTTTAATTCATGTTTCTTGTTTGGGTTTAAGTAAACTTAGTCTCGTAACCTTAGGGGTTGTTGGCAATGTGTAGTGAACTTTCATGCTTTTTGTATTAAAAAAAAATTATTGTGTTTGTGTTGTTAATTGCAACTTCTCCTAGGGTTGCGTGGCAGGGCGTTACATGCACTATGATCAGTTACATTGGTCAAAACAACTCTCAATGTAAATTGGCCTTTATTTAATATCTTATGCAAATGTTTATAGTTTTGCTAGCATACATAGTTATATATGTATCATTCAAGGTTGTTGCATAAAAGTTAGAAGAGCTATTTTAACGTTGATTTATTTGTCACTATGCAAAGCCAAGGTCACACTCTACTGTTTAAATATGTTGCCTCATTTCAAAAGTATACCCACATCAAATGTATATATATATATAATAATATACATTAAT
>VDFB02267473.1:0-41892 GCA_007258455.2 Sequoia sempervirens | reverse complement strand
ATCATTCAAGTCCATTTAAAGAAAACAAAGAGACATATTTTAATATCTATCTCACTACACATTTATCACAATAACGACTCCATTCCCTATAGCTATATGCATATAACATTCAACCTCTTAATTCCACATAATTCACCTAAAGCCAAGAGGCACCATGATTCCAAGAACTACCAAAAGACACCTAAATATACTAAGTTAATTTATCTTGCTATTCGAATTTCTCATTTATTCATCTAGTAATCACTTTGTTACAAAACAATTTTCATCAATTCTACATACACAACATAAATACAATATTCACTCCAATATAACTAAAGTGAGAAATGAGAACCTTTTTGTTATTCATTTATATATATATGAAGAACAGGTTATTGTTTGAAATGCCTTCTACCAGATTATTACCTATATATATTATGACTATAGTACTATACTATTCTTAGATCACTGCCTATGAATCCTATTATCTTAAACAGGTGGATAATAATAAATTATTATGCAGACAATGATATAACGTGACGTCAGAATTTGAAAAGATATCCATTTGTTAACCATTTTGTTTATGTTAACATTATGGATGCTATCACTGAACTAAGCCGCAACAGAGACCGGTTGATTTATAGAATAAGAGAAATCATTTAAACCTAAAAACTTCCTATTATGATCAGGTACGTAGCTGAGATAGTTTTGACAAATAATATTAGAGAAATTATTTAATTTACTACCCCTATGCAAGTCTAAGAGTTGCAGCTATGACGGGTTGCCAATGGTTTCAGGGAGACTATTTAAATTTATACACGATCCAAAGTCTAAACACTGCAGCTGTGATAGGTTGCCAATGGTATCAGGGAGATTATATAAATTTAGATTACCAGACTATGTGAAGGAGCTCAACTAAACACTGTATCCAATAACATCAATTTCTCTCAGCTTCGACTGAACGGAGGTAATTGGCACATGCTTGAAACATTACGCAGACCAAGAGAATTAAATAATCTGCTCATTGGTCCTCAATTTCTTCACTTGAATAATCTTCTCATTGAAGGCATCAGAGAAGACACACGAACCAAGCTTCCTCCAAGTTTGAGATGGTTACGGTTGCAAAAACGTGAGAAGCCATTTTCCTTCAGTCTTGTCAGCCACAAACAATATTCCCAACTTAAAATTTAACAACGATAATAATGCATAGCAATGTATTAAACATAACCTATAGTTGAGAAAGGGAGCGTCGACCCTTGACAGTTCGCCATCCTAGAATCTGAAACTGGTCGCTGGAAGGACAGATTCAGGGATTCGGTCTCTATGCATTGAATTGTTTGAAATCCAAAGGAATAGGTTAGTCAATAACCCTCATGACTCCTGAGATATCTAAGCCGACGCATAACATCCAACTAGAGGGTGATTTCTACGAGGAACAAATGGATGAACCAAATCTAGAAGCCTTACCTTCCATGCATTGGCCAAGGTGAAAGAAATTAAGAAAGCATTCAGATTGACATAATATTGAAGACTTAAGCGTATACCTTGGAAACTGTATACAATAAGGATTGGAAGCTACAATAGATTATGGATGGAAGATGCACCAAAGCGTAATGACTAGCATATCAACAATATTATCTTCGTAGGATATTAATTTCAAACAAAATTCTGACAAATGGAAAACACAACGAAAGTTTGCTTGCTACAAGAGGCAATTCACAAAATGCTAATACATTTTTCCCAAAACAGAATTAAAGTATAGGTAACGAAAAAACCTAGATGAAATCAATTGGCACGGCTATGAACTTGGTGTCGAGTTTCAGCTTCCCATCTTGTCAAGCCCACTATTTCAAGGTTTTCCCAAATCTTTTTCGAATACCACCATCAATCTCCCCCAGACTGGTTGCCTCCCCCCCATAAGCTGAATAAAGTTATTATTTATTTTACATATTCACCAGTTCTCTTCCACTTCCAAATGCTCTAAAGGTATCATTTCTTTCCAGCTTTCCTTGTTTAAGATACTTCAGCTTCCTATCTATTTAAATTCCTTATTATAATAATGATCTTTGAACAACTAATAAATTATTAATTATTATCGAATATCATTAAAGAATACTTTTTACAAAATAATTAGTTTATTTATTTATTAATAACTCTTTACTTAATATTTTATAAAACTAATTTATTTAATTTTCATCTTTATTTCTTGTTTTATTTTACTCATGCTGTTTTATTAATTGAACAGTTTCCCATCAAAATCAATGTGTAACTTCCATATTGTCCTTTTTTAGCTGTGACAGCGGAAATTGACAGAATGGGAGGATTCCCTATGAGGAGGGCACCCCATTTAATGTTTTTCTTTGGAAAGAAAAGCTGTTTATGGAGTATATTAGTGCCCTCAGGCAGGAACTGTTTTAGTTTTATTAGAAATTGTGAGTTTTTGTGTGTGCTTCATTGATTACTGTGTTATTTGATTGTGTGAAAAATATAATATGTTAGTAATCATGTTTAAATAATTAATTAAATCATAAGTGATCTGCAAAGTTATTTAAAATATGATTAGAAATTAAAATAATAATCAATTAAGTTAAATCAAATGATTTAGAACAAATGATCAAATTAAACTAATACGTTAAAAGTAAAAGTGATATTATTAGATAAATTGATTTAAATTGTTGTGTTAAATTGAAGTTAATAATAATTATGAATAAATAATCTTGAAAAGATAATTATTATAATAAGAAATTTAATGGATGCTTATTTAGAATCTTGCAAATGGTTGATTTTAATTATTTTAATGTGGAAGTAATTAATTAATAAAGTATTGTGAAGATTATGAATATATATTCAAATAAAAGTTCAAATTTTGTGGATTTAGATTTATTTAATTTTTAATCAAATGCATGATAAAAGAAAATGAAATGTAAATGCATGAAAAAGGAAACAAAAGGAATTAGATGATTAATAATTATTTTGATTTATTTCTTGAGATGTGACTTTTGGTATTCACAGGAAGAGGAAATGGAAGAGACTTTTTGTGTGTGATTTTATTTAGGGGATTTTTGTTGGTAGGGGGTTGCATTCTCTTTCCAACAGATTTTGGAGAAATTTGGCAGTCATTTTTCTGTTATAGTATTGCATTCTTTTCTTATTCTAGAGAATTCATTGGGGATTAAGATTGAAGTTTGAGGGAGGATCTTGGAGATGCTGCTGGAAGGATTGGATCGGCAAGAAGGATAAAGCTTCTACAATTATCTACAGGCGCAGGACGCTAGGTTCTCCTTCTTCTTTTAAATTATTTTCTTTATAGCATCAAATGAAATAAGAATTCCTTGTTGTGAATGAAATTTTCTCCTGGATTGAAATTTAATGCATGTAGAAAATTCGTGAATCCTTAGAAATATTTGGGACTGTTTTCCAATCAAGAAAATCTTACTGGGGTTTGGGATTGTTATGTATTTAAAGTAGAATATTGTTGGGATTCTGGAATTGAACAGGGTTACTGTAGTTTTAAGTTAAAAATAATAATAAACCAGTAAAATAATAACGTCATCTCTAAGAATTCGAGGTTGTGAAAATCCTCAATTGTAGATAAATTTTACAAAGTTATTCTATGTATAAATATTTGTATTGAACAGTAATTGAATTCTATTTCTCTATATTCAAAATATTCTTTTATACAATATATATATGTATATATATATATATCAGATATATATATATATATACATATATGTATGCACATATATATATATATAAATATAAAGATAGTTTAAAAAAAATAAAATTAAATTAAATAAGGTTAAAAGTTCGCCGAATAAATTTATTTTGAAATTGTTTTAAAAAGGCAAACTGGGTGATGGTTCGGCCTCGGCCGTACCCACCACCCAGCCGGCCGTGGTTGGTGCGGCAGCCTACGGGCTACCACGACAGTCCTTCAAACTGCTGTGACAGTCCGTAGACTGTCCACGGTAGTCCGTCGGACTGCGGTGGCAGTCCATAGACTACTCGCGGCCGGGTGGTTATCCCCGTGCATTGTATGGAAATTAATCTCCATTTAAAATCGTATTTTAATTGTTGGCTTAAAATAAAAAATTTCATATAATTTTTAAGGCACGTATATATATAATGTTATATAAATATATATATATATGTATATATATATATATATATTTATATATATGTATTAATTTATTTAATTAGATTTCATTAATTTAACTGGTAATTTTATTAATTAATTATGTCTATAATCAGTTTGGTTATTTTTCTAATATGATCAAAATAAAATTTTATTATAGTGAAGATATGGAAATAGAAAGGAATTCCTATTAATTTGTTAAATTGTGAAATTTGATAGGATAATATAGTAGAAGGGCAATTTGTGAATATATATATATATATATATCAACATTGATTGTTTAATTCTTATTTTTTAATGTGTATAGGGTGGAAATAGAATTTAACATAGAATCGAATAAGTTATCTTTTTATGAGGTTGAGTCTTGTAGACTTGTTGGTTTCTTAGAAAAGATCTATTCTCTTTTTACATTCCCTCCTTAAAAAGAATTAAAATATATAAATATGTAGTGGTTTTAAGATTTAAGATTTTAAGGTGGTAAGTTCTAATATGTAGTTTAAGTATTCAGAGTATTGTTATTATTTTCATTTTAAAGTATAGACAATTGGTCTTAAATGGTTTCCACAATTAATTTAAATATTGGAAGTGAATGTTAAGTTAGTATGATGAAATGAAAATGGAAATAATGTTTTGGACATAAGTAGTTATGAAATGATAATGAGTTAACTACCCAATTATTAAGTAGTTTACAATTATGTTGATAAATGAAAGGGGAAATTTAAATGTATGGGCATGATTAGTGACTGATTAGGGTATTCTTGAATTGGTTAGTTTATTGGTGAAAAGGGATTTTTAATCTTTTGAAAAATGACTTCCTTTATATTCATTTAAGGGTTGATTCCTAAGTTCTCTTTATTGATAAGTCTTTTAGAATACTTGTGATGGTTATCATAAATTGTTTTAGTTAATTGAGTAATTTAGATGGGTAAGTTGTAAAGTCATTTAGTTCTGGTTGTTAATTGATTAGTTATTAAATATTGTTTTTGTTTGAATTTTTGGTTGTTGTTTATTATGCGAGTGTTTGGTGGAGTTGTGAGTGGTTGAGTATTTAAGGTGTTCTTTAATTTGGTGCCTTGGAAATGTTAGTGGGTGTAGGATAATTTTGATGGTGTTGTCTCGGTGTGAATTTCTCTTGAGCTACTCCTGGGTTTTGAAAGGATTTCTATTTCTTAAATTTTGTGTTGTTAGTTGATTGGAAACTCTTACTGCTTTGTCTACCCTTGTTGATGAGTCCTTGAGTATTTGATTTATTTTTGGGCTTCCAGGGGTGAAGGAAATCTTGTTGTCATGTTTGTTGATTTTATCAAAGGTCTTTTGTATACCAACTGTATGGGTATCTTGTGAGGAGGAAATTGAGGTCTCCCATGGAATGCCTAGTTGATGGCTTTTGGTTTGATTAAGTGATTTTGTTGAATTAAGGTTGATTTTCTTTTGCATTTTCCTATTTGAGGTGACACCATTGTTGATTTGTGGATGCATCTTGATGAATCTTCCCTTTTTATGGCTTTTCTGAGTTACTCTCATATTTGAGGAAATTTTATCCTTGTGTTGGAATTATTGGAGAAAAACTCTTGATGCTTCACTTTACCCTCATTTGTGGGTTTTCATTCTTTTGGATTCCAGAGGCTTGAGATGATTGATAATTGATGTTCTCTCTCTTTATGTGCCCTTGATGTGGCAAGTGTTTTGGTTTCATGATTTTGAAAGGGTTGTATGGGAATTGTTGAGACTTTGATTATGTATTTATAGCGAGATGGGTAATGCCTCACATGCTTCTCAGTTGTGATCTAATATTCTTGTTATGTTGTACAACCCTTGGTTTCTTGGTTTTTGGTTTGATATTGTTGGGTCTCTAGGGAGAGTGGCTCCTCGTGGGGGCCGGCGCCCCGTTTAAGGGGAAGGGCACAAGATAACCCACAAGTGAGTTAGTAATTAAGTGAAAACCTAATAATTAACTTAGGAGGGTTGGGTAGTAATATCATTATAAGATTAAAAAATGGATGCCTCATCTTCATTAGTGCTTCCACAGACTAATGGAAGGCTGAGAAGGCTGTGGTTGGCAAGGTCATGACCTCATCTTCACGAGAGGTCTACGGCTCCGCATGAGTCACCCTATGGACCGACGCCTCCAGTTGGGAGGAAGGGCACAAGACAGCCATAGATGGGACCGACGCTTCCAGTTGGGAGGAAGAGCACAAGATAGCCCATGTAGGACTATGCGATGACACTCTCCCCTAGTTGCCCATGTGTTTTACTTATTTGTGTTCCTCTGGAAGTAGGTTTTGGGAGTTGGTTTAGATTGTTGTTTGAATTGATTTAAATTGATTATTGTTTTAATACATCTTTAGTATACTTTGTGGTCTTGTATGATCTCATTTATATTTGATTTACGATCTTGTATTTTTATGGTACTGTGATATAATGTTATTGTATTGTTTAATTGCAATTTGGAATTGTATTATGTTTATTAATTCAGTTTGATTTGGAAGTGTTTCATGATCATCCTTTGGTTACTTGTTTACTGGTCATTGCTTTGATTTATGTGATGGGATTTATGACTTTAAGTTATTATGTTGAATTTTGTGTGTTGTTGATTATGTCATTGTAAATCTTGAGTTTTATGATACTTTTGTATGTTTTTGAGTCTTGTGGTTCCGTGTTTGGATGTTCTTGGTTGAGGTATCTTTCTTGTTAGCTCCTAGCACGGGGGGTGGGTCTTCAAACTCACATGGTCGGGTGGAACGTGCTAAGCACCCCATTGGGTCCCCAGTCGAGGATCGAGAGGTGCGGATTGGTTCTATTGCAGCGACTCCAGAGTTGTATTTGTCTTGGAGCCAGTTATGATACTATGTATTCATCTATTCATTTGTATCATGATTCTTGTTGTATGGTTTCCATTTATGTTTGAGAACACTATTGTATCTTTGTACCTCTAGAACATTGTACTGTAATGTAATGTTAAACTCGGTGTGGTTTTGGCCATGGCAGTTGTTATTCAATGTGTTAAGTTATTCATGTATATGTTGTATTTATGTTCACAGATGGTTCTTATCAATGAATTTTCATGTATGTGTTATATTGGTTAATGTTTATTTTGTGATGGATTATATCTTTGGCTTTTATTCTTTATTGTCATTGTGTGGATCTAAGTCTCGTAATGACTCCTCGTGTACCCCAAGGGATGTATGTGTTAGTGAATCTGCTTAAATGAAATTCATGTCATGACTTAATGTGTATTACATGTATGTTATGTTTACTTTTTTTTTAAAAAAAATTGTGCTATAATTATTGTTCAATTGTCCTTTGGGGTTCGCATGACAGGGTGTTACAGCAACTGGCATCGTTGTAACGCCCGTCGTGCAAACCCCAGAGAACACACACAAAACAAGTAATTTTTTTTTTAAAAAAATAATTAGATTAAACATGCAATAACATTAAACCATAACCACCTAGCATATCACATAGTATTAACAACTTGGTTCTCTGGGGCACGCGAGATTTCATCACAACAACTAAACAGAAATAAAGATAACAATTACATCATAACCATTTATATTATAATAACCATAAACAATGATACATCCCATAACCATGCTACAAGAATAATAGACATCACATAATATATTCATGATACATCTCTTAATAGAGTTACAAATGATCCTAACTATTACATCATTGTATTAATATTACATTACAATCTCTGATAATTGAATTACATTGAGTTTCCCAACATGGGGATTGATACAAGCATAATGAAGTATGAAATACAAGGTGAATGCTAGTACAACTCCAACTGGAAATGCTGAGAAGACCAGATGCTGATGGTGAACCCAACGGGTGCGGAGCACGTTCCACCCAACCATGTGAATTATAAGTAACTCACCCCCCGTGCTCAGAGGTGACGAGGAAGTGAACCCGACCATGAATGTCATACCGACTCAATAACAACAAGATACAAAACAAGTACAACTCAAAGCATACAATGAACAACCATCAACGTTCACAAATCACTAACAAGTTAAAACTAAGAGACTCATCACAATAGCATGAAGTACCACCAATTAACAATCATGAAACAAATTCACAAGAATCAAAAGCATCATAAGGATACAATATCCAGAAGAACCGAACCAACACCCAAAATACATTTCCAAATAAATCAGAACCAATAAAAAGAACACGATTCCATAATAACTCTAAATCAACCAGTCAACACACCATTCCATAGGCAACAAGAAACAAACCGGAATGGCGGGTGTCAAGTGGGAGGTGATCACATATCTCATGGAAGTTCCCGGCTCTTCCTCAAGCGAGAACGAACGCCCATCTATGGATCCCCAGCCCTAAGAGTAGAAGTAACATAAATATAACAATATCCGGTGATATAAAAACAAAACATAAGGATGTCTGGTGGAGGTGTCGCTTCGCGCCAGCTCTCTCCTTCTGCGGATCCCGGCTCTTCCTCCAAGCCCCGGTGACACCATCTATAGGTTCCCGGCCCTTCCTCTAGCGGCGTCGACACCATAAGGTAGCTAATGCGGGCCATTAATCTCTCATGAAGGCGAGACTTCACGACTTTGCGACCCGCGACCTACTGAGTCTATCACTAGTCTACGGTAGCCCTAATGCATAAACAAGGAATCCAGTTTTAATTATCTTGTGTGTTTTACTACTCATCCCCCTAAATACTATTTTAGGTTATCACTTGTTTTAACTATACGTGTGGAACACGGGCACTTCCCCTACCATAGAGCCATTCCGCAGAGAAACCACTTTCTCCCTATGACCCTTAACATATCTCAAAACAGGCAAGGGTCGAACTATAACATAAAGAACGAAATACCAAAACAAGAACCATGCGAGGCATTAACCCTCTCGCATCACTCATAACCAAAGATCTTACAACACCGTTCAACCCTTCCAAACAGAATGCCAATAAGTTTCAACTCTGAAAATATAATCAAAACGAGGGTAACATTTAAAGCATAAAACTCTGAACAAGACATATGAGGCAAAACCATCTCGCGATAAATCGTAATCACGACTACAACCACGTACAACCATTCCAAATAATAAAAATCAAAATGACGTAATATTCCAATCACAAAGATACAAGTGTAAACATCAAGGATATAAAACATGCCTCTGGAGAAGACCAAGATTTACAATAACCAACAGAGGTTCAAAACACAACAGAGTTCCCACATAGACAACACAAGCGATAAAGAGAAAATATTACATAACAGGAAAACTCACATCACATTTTATGAAGTTGCACCAGTACATTTATTTCCATTCCCAATTAAATAACTCAATACGGTTGTCTCAATAAGGCCCACAATCACAACTACAGGCTAAACCTTAACTAACATCTTTGTTTGATCAAAACAATAATTAAAGAGTACTTATTTTACAATATATAAAAATTATTTATTTAATAACAAAATCGATCGTTTAAATCAAATATAAAATTACATTATTAAAATATAATTAATTAACATTAAAATTACATAATTCTAATTCCACTTTAAAATAAATAATATTGAATAAAAAGGATTATAATTTCACTTTTAATAAAATACATAACCATAATATATATTTTTTAAAAAATATATATGTAATTATATATATATATATATACATATATTAATATATATATATATATATATAAAATTATATATATTATATATATATATAATAAAATAAAAAAAACAAAACAGGTAATAAAAAATTAAAATTTAAAAGAAGACAAGACCAGAGCCATGCACCCGGTGATAAGGTGGGGCATACGATCCCACCTGCAGGCTTTAATACTTGGCACTTATGTGGACTGGCTGGCGGTACAGCGGTCTGTGGGGCTAGCGTAGCAGATCATAATTAAGAGTACAGGGATTCCTGACAACGCCGTCTAACTTTAAACATAACAAAAAATTTAAAAGAAAATTTTTCCTTATTGGAAATTCCGTTGCATGGTACTAAAAAGATGAAATAAGCCACAGACAATGCCTTAATACAAGGTGTCCAAAATTATAAACTTTATTTTGATGTCGGTACTGACTGACATAAAATTATATATATAAAACAATATAAATATATATATATATATATATATATATATATATATATATATATATATATAGCAATATATATATATATATACTATATATATATATATATATATATATATATATATATATATATATATATATATATATATATAAATATCTTGAATAAAGAAATAGAGGGTAAATATAGCAGAGGAATGAGGAATATAGAGACATAAATAGATTCAACCATGCTTAAATAAATGCATATCTAAAACCCTAAGATTTATTATTTCCAACAAGATATCATTTCCTAAAAATCCTATTTTTTTTGTTTGATTTAATTCAGGATAAGTCATGTTTTTCTTTTTGTTTTGACAAACTTGAGAAGCTTGATTACCAATAACATATTTTCTTGATTTCCAAGCCTATGCTTTCTACTAAATGGCTTGGGTTTATTTTCCTTTCTACATAAATCATATTATTCCTAAATTTGTTTTGTTTTCTCACGAAGAGATGAAAGATTCTAGAAAGAAAAATAAGAACCTAATGTCCGGTAGCTTGATAAAGTTTGAAGATGTGCAGTACGATGACCTCGAAGTGTTCCTTGATCATGCCTCCAAATCTCCTCTACCGAACTTCACCTTCGAACTTGAATCCTATTTTGTTGTTCAGAAGACTCTCCAGAACATTCACCAGAAACAGATTGACAATCTCTCTCTAAAACTCTCCTCCAAAATACAACAGAAGATTTCAATACCCTTTCTAAATTTTCAGAATACCAAGCCAATCTCTTGCACAACTTATGTAACAAATATCCATGTCTCTCTAAACTTCCAAAAATTCTTAATTAAATAAAAGATAATAATCCTCTCTTCTCAACCAAAAATCAAAAATAAAAGAAAATCATTCTTTAAAAGCCAGCTTTTTACTTAGATCTCTATTCTTATTGGCTCACACAATCTTTTCATTCTTTTATTTGTTTTATTGTTTTAATTTCTGTTTTTGCAACTTTACTTGCACATCACTTTACTTATTTCATTTAAATAAATTATTTTAATAATTATCCTCCACCAGATAATTGATTAAAATAATTAAAACACAGTTAATATATAATTATCATTTAATTGTAATATATGATTTTCAAAAATAATTAAATCATTTAAATATTTAAATACCATTTAATCCAACATTAAAATAAATAATTTATTTCAATCATTAAGATAAATCATAACTATAAATGCCATCATAAATAAAATAAGACAAAACACATAATACAACACACAATGAAGACAATTACATAAAAATCAACTATACCAAACAAATGAGACAACCTGACATCATGGAACGGGAGGACTTCATCGTCACCTCTGTTTCAACATTTATCCGTTGGGTTATTTGGTGCTCGCCCTGTCCTGCCGAAGCAGGTGGAATCGAGACTTGTACCTGCAAATCTTGCATACAAGAGAAGTTGTGTACATGTGCATATATATATCATCAAAGCATTAAATCAAATACTACATTGTGAGAAGGAATGCATGGTATAATGGGGCACTCGAATGAGTGATGCTATACTCCTTCATCGCACCTATTCTAACAATTACTCTTTTCTTGGCCACATTAACATTTCAACTAACAATTCATCTCATGACGCAATTCATTTAAATCTGTTGCATCATAGCCTTAATTCTGAGAATAAACTAATATAATAACCATCGCGTCTGGGTTGGAGGATTAAATTGGTGAATCGTCACAAGTAGCAAACATTTGCATTTGAAAAATACTAAATCCTACCAGTAAGAGGAGGGGTATTACATCCTCCCCCTCATAAAATTGGCTTACTCCTGGAAGCCGGTAAACAAAAGGAAATAAGATTCCCTAATACGGGAGGCATCCACCCACACCAAGACGGTGAACTAATCACCAAAAGAAACTAGCATCAATCTCACACATAAGAGTAACCAATAATAATACAAGTATTAGTAACATGGGGGTATTACATCCTCCCCCCCAAGGATATGGCTTACTCCAGGAAGCCATTAAATAGATAAGAGTAAGCACACAACAACCATGCAAAGAACATGCCACAAACCACACTCATAACTCACATCACTGGAAATCACATCACACAATGACACAAGGGTTCAGAGTGCATCCTTGATAGGAAGGATATCGGTGCATTGCGCACTACACCGAGGGTCCTATCCTTTCCCATCAGTTTCCTGCACCATTTCCCTAAGACCAGCTAACGGAAGAAACTTAGGTTCACAACAAACACAACAAAAAAATAAAACTCTAGACTCTAGGGACTAAACGCAAGGTTACATAGTGAGCACACATAGTGCCTAGTGTATGAACCTATGCTCTGATACCAAGTTGTAATGCCCGTCGTGCAAACCCCAGAGAACACACACAAAGCAAATAATTTTTATTTTTTTTTAAAACAATTAGATTAAACATGCAATAACATTAAACCATAACCACCTAGCATATCACATAGCATTAACACACTTGGTTCTCTGGGGCACGCGAGATTACATCGCAACAACTAAATAGAAATAAAGATAACAATTACATCATAACCATTTATATTATAATAACCATAAACAATGATACATCCCATAACCATGCTACAAGAATAATAGACATCACATAATATATCCATGATACATCTCTTAATAGAGTTACAAATTATCCTAACTATTACATCATTGTATTAATATTACATTACAATCTCTGATAATTGAATTACATTGAGTTTCCCAACATGGGGATTGATACAAGCATAATGAAGTATGAAATACAAGGTGAATGCTAGTACAACTCCAACTGGAAATGCTGAGAAGACCAGATGCTGATGGGGAACCCAACGGGTGTGGAGCACGTTCCACCCAACCATGTGAATTACAAGTAACTCACCCCTCGTGCTCAGAGGTGACGAGGAAGTGAACCCGACCATGAATGTCATACCGACTCAACAACAACAAGATACAAAACAAGTACAACTCAAAGCATACAATGAACAACCATCAACATTCATAAATCACATAACAAGTTAAAACTAAGAGACTCATCACAATAGCATGAAGTACCACCAATTAACAATCATGAAACAAATTCACAAGAATCAAAAGCATCATAAGGATACAATATCCAGAAGAACCGAACCAACACCCAAAATACATTTCCAAATAAATCAGAACCAATAAAAAGAACACGATTCCATAATAACTCTAAATCAACCAGTCAACACACCATTCCATAGGCAACAAGAAACAAGTCAGACGGGTGTCAAGTGGGGAGGGTGATCACATAGCTCTCATGGGATCCCCTGGCTCTTCCTCCAACTAAGGCGCCGACACCCATCTATGGATCCCCTAGCCCTAAAATCAGAAACAACATAAATATAACAATATCCAGAGGCGATAAGAAACAAGAACAAGGATGTCTAGTGGAGAGTGTCATCGCATAGCTCTCATGGGATCCCCTGGCTCTTCCTCCAACTGAGGCGCCGACACCCATCTATGGATCCCCTGGCCCTTCCTCCTAACTGAGGCACCGACACCATAGGGTAGCTAATGCGGAGCTGGTAATCTCTCATGAAGACGAGACTAAGAGCTTTTGCCCGACCAGCCTACTCAGGTCTATCACTAGTCTATGGTAGCCCCTAATGTAGGCGAGGAATCCGGTTTAATTATCTTGTGTGTTTTACTACCATCTAAATTCTATTTTTGGTTTATCACTTGTTTAACTACTCTTACGTGGGTTCCCCTGGCACTTCCTCCATCCGAGGCACCGGCGCCCACGAAGAGCCACTCTCCCTATGACCCTTAACATATCTCAAAACAGGCAAGGGTTGAACTATAACATAAAGAATGAAATACCAAAACAAGAACCATGCGAGGCATTAACCCTCTCGCATCACTCATAACCAAAGATCTTACAACGCCGTTCAACCCTTCCAAATAGAATGCCAATAAGTTTCAACTCCGAAAATATAACCAAAACGAGGATAACATTTAAAGCATAAAACTCCGAACAAGACATATGAGGCAAAACCATCTTGCGATAAATCGTAATCACGACTACAACCACGTACAACCATTCCAAATAATAAAACTCAAAATCACGTAATATTCCAATCACAAAGATACAAGTGTAAACATCAAGGATATAAAACATGCCTCTGGAGAAGACCAAGATTTACAATAACCAACAGAGGTTCAAAACACAAAAGAGTTCCCACATAGACAACACAAGCGATAAAGAGAAAATATTACATAGCAGGAAAACTCACATCACATTTTACGAAGTTGCACCATTACATTTATTTCCATTCCCAATTAAATAACTCAATACGGTTGTCTCAATAAGGCCCACAATCACAACTACAGGCTAAACCTTAACTAACATCTTTGTTTGATCAAAACAATAATTAAAGAGTACTTATTTTACAATATATAAAAATTATTTATTTAATAACAAAATCGATCGTTTAAATCAAATATAAAATTACATTATTAAAATATAATTAATTAACATTAAAATTACATAATTCTAATTCCACTTTAAAATAAATAATATTGAATAAAAAGGATTATAATTTCACTTTTAATAAAATACATAACCATAATATATATTTTTTAAAAAATATATATGTAATTATATATATATATACATATATTAATATATATATATATAAAATTATATATATTATATATATATATAATAAATAAAAAACATATAAAATAAATTAATAAAAAATTAAAATTTAAAGACAAGACCCCACGCATGCAGTGACCAGGTGGGGCTTGTGCGATCCTCAGTATAATCGGTGTGTCCCAGATTGATGTAGAATTTGCAGGAATGCGCCCCCCTCCTGACCTCCCCAAACATATAAAAAAAAAATTTAAAAGAATTTTTTTTTAATATTAAAATTCCGTGCACGAATTTTTTAAAAGAAACTTCGATGAAATAAACACAGACAATGCCTTAATACAGAATCCGAAAATTATAAACTTTATTTGATGTCAGGCGTACGGCCGATGCAAAATTTAATATATATAAAACAATATAATATATATATATATATATTTAAATATACTGAATAAAAGTACAGAAGGTAAATAACAGAATAAGGGGAAATACAGAGACATAAATAGATTCAACCATACTTAAATAAATACATATCTAAAACCCTAAGATTTATTATTTCCAACAAAGATATCATTTTCCTAAATTCCTATTTTTTGTTGAGTTGGAAATTTCAGATGATCAGTTTTCTTTTGTTTTTGACAAACTTGAGAAACAGTACAATAACTATATTTTTCTTGATTTCAAGCCTAATAACTTTCACTAAATCAAATGACAGTTTATTTTCCTTTCTTCACATAAATCATATTTCCTAAATTTGTTTTGTTTTCTCTGAAGCAAAAGAGATGAAGAAGAAAGTTCTAGAAAGAAATATAAGAGGAACCTAATGTCCAGCGCTTATTCGAAAGTTTGAAGATGCCTGGTTGATTCTGATGACCTCGAAGTGTTCCTTGATCGTGCCTCCAAATATCCTCTACCGAACTTCACCTTCGAACTTGAATCCTATTTTGTTGTTCAGAAGACTCTCCAGAACATTCACCAGAAACAGATTGACAATCTCTCTCTAAAACTCTCCTCCAAATACAACAGAAGATTTCAATACCCTTTCTAAATTTTCAGAATACCAAGCCAATCTCTTGCACAACTTCTGTAACAAATATCCATGTCTGTGTAAACTTCCAAAAATTCTTAATTAAATAAAAGATAATAATCCTCTCTTCTCAACCAAAAAAATCAAAAATAAAAGAAAATCATTCTTTAAAAGCTAGCTTTTTACTCAGATCTCTATTCTTATTGGCTCACACAATCTTTTCATTCTTTTATTTGTTTTATTGTTTTAATTTCTGTTTTTGCAACTTTACTTGCACATCACTTTACTTATTTCATTTAAATAAATTATTTTAATAATTATCCTCCACCAGATAATTGATTAAAATAATTAAAACACAGTTAATATATAATTATCATTTAATTGTAATATATGATTTTCAAAAATAATTAAATCATTTAAATATTTAAATACCATTTAATCCAACATTAAAATAAATAATTTATTTCAATCATTAAGATAAATCATAACTATAAATGCCATCATAAATAAAATAAGACAAAACACATAACACAACACACAATGACGACAATTACATAAAAATCAACTATACCAAACAAATGAGATGACCTGACATCATGGAACGGGAGGACTTCATCGTCACCTCTGTTTCAACATTTATCCGTTGGGTTATTTGGTGCTCGCCCTGTCCTGCCGAAGCAGGTGGAATCGAGACTTGTACCTGCAAATCCTGCATACAAACGAAGTTGTGTACATGTGCATACATATATATATATAAAATCAAAGTATTAAATCCAAATACTACATTGTGAGAAGGAATCGCAACATAATAGGGCACTCACGAACGAGTGATGCTATATTGTCCTTCATCACACCTATTCTAACAATTATAATATAACCAATACATTAACATTTCTAACTAACAATTTCATCTCATGACATAATTCATTAAATCATTGCATCATAATATAATTCTGAAAATCAACTAATATAACCAACCATACTGTCATATGAAATAATCATGTCCATAATGAAACAATAGCATCATCTAACGTCTAACTAACCAAATCAAATAATATCATCATCGTCACAAGTAGCAAACAACCGCATTGAAAAATACTAAATCCTACCAGTAAGAGGAGGGGTATTACAATCGTACTTGATCTTTATTCTTATTTAAAAATATAAAAATAAAAAAAATTACCATCTTCCACGGCAAAGCCAATTATCATTTGTGTTCAGATCGTCTGATTCTTGATACAGTTTCTGAAAATCCTCAGATTTAAATACCTTCAGGTGCCTCAAATTTAGTTTTCAATATGGGTGTTACAATAGTAAAAACTATAGTTATAAATCTACTTTTAATAACTATTGGTTTACACTTATAATTTTAAAAACTGATCTGCAAAACGCTAAGTTGACTTCACTTCCAGCAAGATATCTTCCTTATCTTTTTATAAACTTTAACTGTCGTCATTAAATGAAACAATAGCCAAACGTATTGTGCTTTGCTTTTAGCACTATCACTTAACCACTAAAAAGAAAATACAAGAGTGAAAGGAGGCCTCACGTTTATTTCCATATGAAGGCCTTTCTTAAATATAACTTTCCTTTAAATCCTTTTGAGAAAAAGGAAACCACTTTTCCTTAAATAGTTATTTAGTAAAAGGCACCTTTTCATTTATCTTTAATGGGTTCTTTTATCTTTCCTTTAAAGAGTAAACAAATGTAATATATATTCATATAATTATTATTTTTTTATATAGAGATGTTGAATTAAATAAATAAATACTTATATAAGAATTAAATAAATGAAATAAAAATAAATAAATAAATAACAATAATAAGTAGTGATATTTTTTTTTAGGGTAATATTAATAGGGGCAATAATTATATTATTAATATTTACATTAATATTTTAGAAAATGGAAGTCACATTAATATGCAACTTAGTATTAATAGTGATTATTGATAATAACAAATTTGTTAATCTTAGACTTAGTAAGATTGCTGAGTCTAATACAAGGTTTAATAATAGCATTATTTACTTGGTTCAATGCAAGTGTTATTAATAATCTAAGTTCCATAATTTATTTTAAATAGAAACTAAATACCAACTTGTTCTTATTATAGGGATACTTGTAGGTTGGCATGAAATAATAATATTGGGATCAATGTAGATTAGTATTAATATTTATATGGTTAATAGCATAAATGATGACCGTATACAGTTGTGAGGCTCTAATATTAGTATTATTAGGAACATGTATTTTCACAAATAGGGTATATTATTCATAAAGGAGGCATCTCTTCCTTGTGTATTGCATATATAAATAAATAATCACAACAATAATAATGATGATAATAGTTATATGATAAAATTTATCAAGAACAATAGTACAATCTTATCATTGCCAAAAATTGTTACTCTTAATAGTGATATCCTAGTGTGCATGTTCTAAGAGGTTAAGATAATTTATGGCATCTAAAGAATATAGGATGCTGCCTTATTGCACCTAGTAGGCACAACAATAGTGCTCTACATTAAATGTTTCAAAAAAAAATTTATTGTAAGATGAAATTATAGATATTGCAAGAGTTATTAGCATTATATCATAATAATAGGAATTAAAGTAAACTATAACATTAATGTAAAAGTAAATATTGATATAGAAGGTAAAATCAATTTAAACTATTGAGAACAAGGAGAGATTGAAATTATATGCACATTGCTGGTATAGAAATATCAAATAAACTAAAATTGAGGGAGTTGTTAATTTACTAAAGGGGTAGTATAATATTGGGATAAAACTAATGATATGATTATTGTAAATTGGAGTGTAAACATTATTGTTAATATTTTGGTTAAGTAGAGATAATGATATTAATGCTAAAATTGAGATTTAAAAATAATTTTATTAAGATATAACACCTACTCAAATAAATAAATAGAAAATAAATAAATAAACCATGTTGGAATTGAGGTAAAGTAGGTGAGAACATTTCTAATGCAAAGGTGGGATGGATGATTGTTTTTTTAAATAACAATATTGTCATGGCTAGGGTTTGAGGCACAGAGTAAGGATAATAAATATTAAATGTTGAAGTTAATTTGGTTGGTCAAAATAACAGTAATATTTATACAAAAATTATGCAGTAATATTATTACTAGTTGAACTGTTTGAGCAATTTAATTATATCATTATTAAATTTTATTGACAACTAGGATAATTTTATTTATTTAGTTATGAGGAGGTTGGTAATGATTAAATTTGTAGTTAAATAATAATTTCATTTTCGAGTTACAAAATAGTATTGGTATCGACATTAATAATTTGATTAAAAAAAAAAAGAACACTATTAATTCTTGGGTTAGGGAATAATAATAATTTTGTATTCTATTTTGACATTTAAGAAGAAAAATATTACTAATTAATTGTGATAATATATTATCATTATTCTAATGGATGATCATTTACATATCTTTAGTATGCTTATAAGTATATGACGAGTTGCTTGATATGAACATGGTATAAATGATTAATCATTGTTTAAAGATGTTATTTCATAGATTATGGTCATAAAAATAAAATAAATAAATATATCATTAAATAAGTTTTAAACCTATCATTCTCCAACTACAATGTCCATGTGCCAATGCTTGGGCAAGCTAAATTAACTTTGGTAAACCATCCTTAAAAGAAGAGCTTGAATTTATTTATTCATAAAGATATGTTAAGAAGTCACCCCGCACGTGCAATGTGTACCATAGAGTTAATCTAAAGCATAAAATTTTAGAGAGTGTTAATTATTTAGTTAATGGGACCAAAAAAAAAATAAAAAAAAATATGTGAGTTTTCTTGTTGAAAATTTCAGGCATGACAACTTATTTACATGCAAATCATAATGTTTGACTGGATTTAGTATATCCTAATGTAGATTCTTTATTTTTCAATTTGCTTCAAATCGTGTATTCTTTATTGGAAAAATTAGGCAAGTCTTAGATGAACAAGTCTTCCAGACAAATTGTAAAATGTGGGAATGGTGATTATTTAAGTAGAGTTCTTGTGTTAACTAAGGTTGTGTACATGGTTTTTCATAGTGGTTTGACACCTGTCTTATGAACAATGATTTGATGTCCGTTATAATATGTTTGGTCTTATATGTTGATTTTGGATATATGTGCACTTTTTCTACCTTAGTCAAGAGAACTTAGAATTCCTTTGTTATGTTTAGGGGAGTGGCTCTATGTGAGGGCTGACACACAAAGTGGTGTCAGGGTAACTTACAAAGAGTTAGTAAGTCAATGATAACTAAACAACACAGTAGTTAGAATTAAAATCCTTAATAGGATTAATATGCCTCACTTATGGACTCTTGAGCTAGTTCAGTCTTGAGTATAAGATGAGAAGGCCTGGAATGGAAAATTGATATCTTGTTACTTCAAAAGATATTCGATTCTGCAATAGCTTTCAAAAAGGGTTGGGTTTCGTAAGAGGTTACTAGGGTAACCCAAGTTGGGGGCCGGAACCTAGGAAGAAACACCAGGGTAACCTTTGCAACGTTATGATGACACTCCACCTAGAATAACAGTTTACCTTGTGTACTTAGTACATTTGATTGTCTTAAATCTGGAAGCAATGTAACCATCAGTTAGTAATGTACTTGTGTCTAGGGTGAATAGGTTATGTCTAGATAACCATATTACTATCTCCTAGCATGGGGGGTAGACCTACGGGTACCACATGGTTGGGTGGAACGTGCACCTTACTCCGTTGGGTCCCTAGTTTATGATCATGGCAACGAGAGCTTCAAGGATGGAGAGCTTGTACTTGGATACATATGTGTACTTTCTTTATTGTGTTATTTGAAAACTTGTATTGTGAAACTTCCCTTAATTGATTATGAGGTGAACATTGTGAAATGTAATTGTAACTATTATTTGATCTATCTCATCACATGAATGAGTATTGTAATATCTTATCAAATGCAATGTAAGAAAATCATGTTTGTACTTTATACTATCTTGAATGGAATTTCAAATGTTATGCAATGTTTATTTTTAAGTTTATGATTAATTAAATATATGCAATGCAAAATACTAAAGTCATCTATGGAAACTCAAGTAGTGTAACGTCGCGTAACTTAATGAATGTATGCAACTAATTAACTTAATATTAATACTTTAAAAAAAAAATTATTTCACTTTTATACACAATTGCAATATTCCTTAGGTTATTAAGATGGGGCATTACATTTGTCATTTTGTAATTCATTTAATTATTGTAACGAAATTTTCTATTGGAAATATTTCATGAGTTTTGGGTGTTGTCGTGTCTAGCCACCCACTGTTTCTAGCGATGCGTGGCATTTTAGGTAGTGCATTTTCATTTACTATTTGCAAATATTCATTTATTATGAGTAAACTAAAGTGCAAGTGTCATTAGTGGCTTATGGTGTGAAGTTTTGAGTTTGTTGAGCAAAGCATTATTTGCATTTTTTATTCAGTTGCTCAGATTGCCTGCATGATGCACATGCATCAAAACATGCATGGTAAATCAAACATATTTTGAATAGATAGACATGCTTCAATGTTTATCATTGTTTCATGAATAGATAATTAATCCAGAATGGCAAAATACAAAACCATGAACAAAATATCAAAAGCCAATGAGGAAATTGCAAAACATATATACAAAAATGTACATATATATAAGTATATATATTAGTATTTGTGCATATATATATATGTGTGTGTGTATATGCATACATATATGTATGTAAATTTATCTATATGTACATATAAATATGTATATATATGTATGAATGTGTGTTCTACATTTTACATTTATCTAGATTTTATTTTCATTTATTGTGAATAGATTCAAGTGCAGTCGCCATCAATGGATTATGGTGTTGAGTTTTGAGTCTGTCAAGCAAAGGATTATTTACGTTGTTTAGTATATAGACATATTGTAAGGACCCTTTTCCTCATATCATCATCACAACCCCTTTTTACTAAACTTATGCTACTCAATTAGTATTCAGATTCAGTGTATGACATTGAGATGATACATGACCAAGTTGTGAATGCTTCTATAATAAAGTGACAAAGTCATAATATTATTGCATGGTTTAGGGTACATTTACATAGCATGTACTATTCTTCTCTCTTTTGAATTTAAGTTGAAACTTGGAACTTTATGTTTACATACTCTATTTGTATTTACCTTTCATATGTTGTTTCTCCATACTCTTATTTAGTTATGGCTACAGAGTAAAGATATTGCCATTATCATTAATTGGACAATAAACATTGGTGGGCAATAATGTCATTTTGTTTAATACTTAAATTATAGATCGAAGTAATAATAACAATACTATAGTATTTATGTTAGATGTGTGTTAACGACTAACATTCTTAGTGTTCATATTTAATTATGATGTTTAATAATAATATTGAAAATTAGAGATTCGGTTGATTGAGAAAGCGAACTTATTATTACTGTTACTTTTTTTGATTAAATCATAAAAATATCAAAGGAGAACCAACCGTGAGAGAATTTCTTGGTCAATACCATTAATAAATTGAGTAGATTAAATAATAATGAAACTACCATTGTTGACAATAGAATTATTTCATATTTAAGAAGAATTATATAATAATAATAGTAATAATTATTATTATAAGTAAATAACCAAAGAAATAAATAAAATAAAATAAAATAAAATTTAGTCACCATTGAAACAATAGGATTTACTTCTTTTGATAGGCTAGTTTAAATTATGATTGTTGACTTTTGTCTGAACTTATGAAGTGCTGGTAGACAAATGGAATTAATTTTTGTATCTTTTCGCCACTCAGAGTTGTCTTTTCAAATCTAGATTACATGATTTGTTTTATTGATCCGATGGGCATTCACATTGATTCTCTGGCAATAATGTATTGATTCTTACCACCACATTTATGGTGCCCTAGATATTATTGGTGGAATTGGATTTGGCCACATGGTCAACCTTTATTTTAGGGATCTTACACCCACTACCCCAATGAATGCCAAGATAGTACGCCGTGATCTCAGGAAGGCTGAGTTTAAATGATATATTCAAATTATATTTTAGTAGGTGATTTGGGGGAATCTTTTTGGACAAAGAATGAAGTGACCTTGTCACGCCCCGCCGTGCGAACCCCAAAGGAACTAATAACAACAGAACATTTTTTTTTTTTAAAAAGAATATAATAACATACTTAAGTATTATAACATAACAATGTATTAAGAGGCACAACTAGTTCCAATGGGGTACACGAAGTGACATGACTACACTAACCCATAACAATGATAATAAGATAACAATAATTAATCCATTACGTAAATCTATATATACCCATATCATCATTTAAATATCCATTAAACAATAACCATATTAATAACATACGCACATATGGCAATACATGGAATTATAAAGATATAAAGTGTTACATAATTTCGATAGATATAATTCAACATAACCAACTATAATAAAAGATCCTGAATAAATACATGGCCTGAATAAACATTACATCCCAATGGTAGAAGAATACAACTGTCTAAAAATACATCTCAATAACTACATATACAAATCACATCAAGGTCATCCCAACACACGTGGGAGACAATACACCAATGAATACATTACATATGAAGTATATACATCAATCTGGTACATAAGGACACTGGATCATCAACATCCGCCAAAACCTACAAGTAAAAGATACATCTGCAACAGAAGAGGGAACCCAATGGCGTGCGAAGCACGTTCCACCCAACCACCCCCATGTTGAGAGTAGACAAGGAAGGGTCCCCGACCAAGCACGCCTAACAATAAAAAAGACTAACTCAAATAGACAACTTAATATCAAAGACCACTAGAGAACTCACAACAACAATTCCAAGAGGCACAACAACAAACCACTTCAGAACATAACAACAAGTCATAATCACAAGCATCAACGAAACTCAAGACATAATATCAAAGACTACTTCCAACAATAACCAAAGACAAATCAATAAATCACTTAATCACAACAGACACAATATCACTTAACATGACAATCACAGAGTCACTTACAACTACAAACACAATATCACTTAACACGAGGTTACAATGCTTCTAGAGAACAAAGATCATGAACATCACACAATAACTGAACAACTGTTGACATAGGAAGAGTGTCATGCATAAATTGCCATGAGTTACCCTGGCTCAACCTTCCTAGGCTACCGGACCCCCATCCTAGGTTACCCTGGCTTGCCTCTACCGACCGCCGGACCCTCACGCAAAACTATGCATCCCATCTCATCTCGAGCCTTATCATTCACTTGCTTCACGAGAGAGACATCCTTTATCTTTATTAGTGTGAAAGCCCCCCCATTAATTCATTTAGATTATCACTTAATTAAACTCTAGGTAGTTACCCTGGCACCCCTTTGTGTGCGGACCCCCACAAAGAGCCACTCTCCTATCGACAACACACAAGGTACAATACCACAAAAGATAACTAGACAACATAACCTCTCCAATCCAAGGAGGAAACAAAACAAGGAACTCACTCCAAACACTGGAGGAAACCAGATACAAAAACACACTCCTTCCAAAGGAGGTACAAATCTCATTACCCACTCCTATTTCCTAGGAGGCACAAATCCCCGTTCGTGGAAACCGGGTACAACATAATAGTACAATACATCAAGGTGATTCACAAAATGAACTTCTACACCAAACATCCCACTCCAGGACACTTCTCTGGAAGACTTACATAGACTCTTAACCCATTTGCCTGACACGGAGAATAAAAGAAACATGAAAGACAAGCATTCCATCTCTAGAAGCCCTTAACAATAACTTATACTCTTACGAACAATAAGGTGAACCTAGGGTTTTCCCATACGACACAATTACATAAAGAATAGAGTACCACCACAACCTGATGAATAACCTCAAACAACTACTTAAGAACAATTCCATAAAGAAATATTTCCAAAACTCAATAGTTTCATCAAACAAATAAATCAACAATTCGAGGTTATTCGATTCAAAACAAAACACATCGTTAAATTCAAATTCGCACAATTACATTATAATATCATATCTTTTAATTTTAACTATTTGATTTAATTAGAATTCACCTAGCTTATTTCCAATTTCCTCGATTAAACTATATCACTATATCAGGTAAAAAATCATCATACTGAATCTTTGTTCAAAACATCTCAAAATGAATATATAAATATATCTAAGAGTAAATTTATTTATTTATTTTTTTTTTTAAAAAAGAATCATTTTATCACAGCATATTACAAAATTTAACAATTAATTTATATATATATATATATATATTAAATATATATATATAATATATATATATATATATTAGATAATATATAATAATTATATTAAATAATATTATATATATATATATATATTTTATGAACCGAATATGAGCTAAATAAAAATTGAATTATAAAAATCATTTTATAAACCAAATTTTGAATTAAATTCACTTAATAAAAAAAAACATAAAAAAAATATAAAATTAAATATCTAAATTTAATTTATTTTCATTGTACTAGTGCCTGGGAGGCCGCCGCCCCACAGGCGATGGTACTGCGTACCACCCTGTGGTGGCCGCAGCCCCCACGGACTGTGGTACTACGTACCACAACCTGTGGTGGCCGCAGCCAACCACGGTGGGGCCGTGGGTGGTACGGCCTCGGCCGACCCCCACCCCCAATAATTAAAATTTAATTTTTATTTTATTATATATGAACCATTCAGATTTTATAAAATAAAACAACACGAATTTCAAAAATCGAATTCGTCCAGACATTTCTTATACTTTTTAAAATAAATAAATAATAAAATTCTATATTCAATACACAGAACCCGAGACCCAGCATACAGGCATAAATACATTCATTTATTTATTCTGTACAACCAGATATTTAAAACTATAAAAGTATACATAACAATTAATTTACATATATACTAAATAATATATAGTGAATATATATATAAACAAAATTTATGACAAAACCAATAAAACTTCAGGTTTTCATACAAGATAGTAATTAACCCAGAAAATCGATTTAATCAGAATGATAATTTATGTATATCTACTCTTTGTATATGAATAAATATATTTAACCTGAGGTTCTAAGCAACTCAACCATGGATTTTCAATAACTCAATACAAATTTAAACATGTAAATTCGATCTTCCGTCAGAAATGATTTTTTTTGTTTTATATTTCAAGCACACGAGTTTTCTCTACTAAACTATGTTGAAGGATTTTAAAACCAATTTTGCTATAATTTACTACAGAAGATTCGAGAGTTTTAAACACAAGTTTCCAAAACATAAACTTCATTCAACAATTTTCGAAAACATAGCATTCAGATTTGTTTACAAACCTACGAAGTATTAATAATTTAAAAGGGGAAAACCTGGAATCCTGTGTCTGAAGGAGAATCCCGCCTGTAACCTCCTCTCGAATTCCTCCTGTAACTCCTTCCTCGACCTTCTGCCTTCAATGTTCTACTGAATCCCTCTTTTTCTTCCAAACCCACAATAATTTTCCCCAGAAAACCTCCAACACTCCAAAACTATCTTTCTTAATTTTTTTCTTTCTAGATCCTAAAAACAACAGAGCAAAAACTTGTGTGAATAATTCCCTTCATCAAAATAATAAATCACTAATTAAAATCAATAAATCTTTTTCCGCTTTCTTTTTCAAAAAGCCTCTTTCCTTATTGGTCCTTTTTCAGCTTTTAAAAGCTCACATTTATCTAAAATTTTAATTGAAATAATTTATTTAAATTTAGATATTATCTTCACATAATTTCCTAATTTAATATTAATAAAAAAATAATATTTAATTACTCTCAACAATATTAATTTAATTATAATTATTTGCACTTTTAAATTAATTAAATCACTTTTAATTTATTATATATTTAATTTTAACATTTTTCTAACTCTCAATTAAATCAAATAACAATGCAACATTAATTAATTATTTTATGCAATACGATTAATTAATTAAACACTAACCAAGAATAAAATAAATACTCAACAGTCAAACCACATAAAGACAGGGACAAAACTTCATTCATGACACAACAACTTACAACAGGACGACGGACTTGGGACGGGGACACTTCCAAACCTACTCCCTTTTTCAACATTTTACCCATTGGGTTAATTTATTGCTCGCCTTGTCCTGCCGAAGCGGGTGGAATCGAGACTTATTCCTGCAATCCTGCATCCAAATAAACGTCAAGTAGCACATGTATATATAATCAAACATCCTATCGTGAGAAGGAATTACAGTGTAGCAGGGCACTCGTGAACGAGTGATGCTACACTGTCCTCTCACCTACTCTATTCTAACAATTACAATATCAATGATGCACTAACATTTCTAACCAAATTGCTCATAAGATAACATGATACCTAACTACTGCATCATAACTAATTATTAAACAATTGCATTATAAAATAATACTGAATTAAATAACAGCACCATAGAATCATCATATTGACATATAAACATTAATGAACAACTATTTGAATAAACAATAATCCAATCAACACACAGAGTATCATAAGTCATACTAATAATGTCACAAGCAACAATTAACTAAACTACGCATCCACACACACCAAGTCGATGAATGAATCACCATTACAAATCAGTATCATGCTAACACACAAGAGAAACCAATAGTAGCAAATAGTATCAGAAAACATGGGGGTATTACAGACCTACTCATGAAAACGGTGCCAGTGTGATGGGAATGATCAGCAGGTTTTCTTTGCTATTTATGATGGGAATGGAGATCACAAAGTTGCAGATTTTATGGTAGAGAAACTTAGACAAAGTATTTTGGATTTTTTTTTGATCAAATCAAGGGATCTAGAGAAGACGATTAAAGCTAGATATGTAGCAACAGACAAATAATTTTTAGAGAGTGGTTTAGGTTGTGGGATCGGGTTTTAGACCTGCCAATTTCATTTGCTTAAAGGTTTTCTAGATCTATTTTCTCTAATCCATTTAGTGCGTACCCTGTAATCATGGCATTCCCTGAGACGATACTTCTTTGAGGATTTTGTCGAACAGTTCACGTGCCTTGTCTAGGCAACCATATCTTGCACGCATATCTACCAGGGTAGCTGTAACTACAACATTTGGAAAAGTATATCTAGAATGCTTTGATCGACACCCATACCTTGTTCCAAAGCTCTCATCTTGGTGCAGGCAGAGTGGGTACTGGTAAAGGTTAAGGAACTTGTACTAGCGTGTTGCAATCTGTGCAAGACCTAAAGGTACTCAACCAATTGGATGTAAATGCTAATGCATTCGGGGAGGAACTAAATATCACAAATACGAATGCTGACGTTGGTCTATTCACCACAATTACAACCACATTTTTGTATGTGAATAGCGCATTTGTTTTCTTTGGATTGCTTGTTTTAGTCATTTGTTGCTTGTATATTTTATTTTCAATAGAAAAATAAAATAAAAATTGAAGCATTGGATTTCTTGTTTTTGTGCTAGGCGTATTTAATTTTGAGTTCCAAATAATGACCTTGAAAGCATAGATCTGTTTATTGGAGTTTCCATTAAGTCACAATCATTATGCATGAAACCAACAGTCAAATTAACTAAAGAAAAAGGTATAGAAGGCATAATTTTAGAGTTTGTCTGAAACAAGAGGGAAAATATTTAGGTAATGGCTGAAATAAATATTGGAAACAACAGGATCAAGCCTACACAAGTTAAGCAGTTAAAGTGTAAAAATACTACACAAAGATTAAAATACCAAAGAGACCCTCACACTTCAACCTATAGTATTGAGTCACCAATCTCATACCGATAGCAAGGAAACACAAAAGATCAGGTAATTTTATTAAGTGCATTGTGCAGTTTCTCTACACATGTCAAACAACCCCATGAATCCCAAAGTTGAAGGGAAAAACACTGTTCATAGAGTAAAACAAGAGTTGTGTTGTAGCTACAGTCCCTGCCAGATTGGATCTAAATGAAAGCTAAAATGTATTGTTGATGAGTGTGGATAAGTTCATTATTGCTGTTGTTTTTGAAGTCACTATTGCTAGGGGTTGAATGCACAACTCTATTCTCGATTATGACTAGCCAAGTTTACAGTAGAAAAACAAAACACTTTGAGGTTTAATTTGTGCTCTGACTATAATTCATATACAAGTGTTTTGAAATTGTATCTATGCAGTTTTTGCTTATATTCTATTTCCTTTGTAAACAGTAGACATCAAACTTCCAACAAAAGTTGATCCATTTATTGGATGCACTAGACATGAAATATTATCACTAAATACCAACTTGAATCTTATTGCTAAAACTTATGAGGCATACAAAATGTAGGATTTGCTTCGTAATGATTAAAATAAATCATGGGTTAGAGACCATGTTTATAATTACTTTCTTTACAATCAAAATCACTAAATATTGTGGGAATAGGGGTGAGAAAATACAATTTCATTGATCCATTTTGAAATTGAAATAGAGTTTCCTATCAAATCTGTTTAGTGTCTATTCCAATGCATCTTTATGTGTGACCGAGTTATTGTATCATTTCTCTTTGAGTTATTCTATCAGCTGGGTTGTCTGCCCTAACAATACATTAAATTTTATTTCTCATGTTTTAAGTGTCTATCAGCTACATTCATTTTCTATGCTTCTTGGTTTTCTCTGCATTCTTCATCAAATCTGATGTATAGAAGTAACATCAAACATACAACCACTCATCAAATGTATAGTTTATTTTGATATAATGACTTTGGAGCATTAATCCATTTCAATAGAATAGATGATTATTATCCAGCCGATAATAATGCTTTATAGTATGAATTTTATTTAAAAGTTGGGAGAGTTTATATAATTGATATAATTGTTTACAAAACAAAAGTGAGTTGAGTTGTAGATGAAACTATTCGCGTACATTTGGGATTCATGATAAAAAAAAATTTGGGTTTTAATATTTTTCCTTTTCTCATTCCAAAACATATTGAACTTTTTAATTTGGTCATAGGAAATGAGAGTTATGTATTTTTTTTATATCGTCCTGTTTTGCTGTAACATTATAAAAATCCAATGAGTTTAATTTCAGCCAAAGCTGCTCGTTATTGGTTGGGTTTTATAAAAAGATATTTATGGGTTTTGTCCATCATTTTCTTCCCTTTTCAGATCATATTGAGGTTTAAAATTTTGTTTAGTAACATGAGAGTTATTACCATTTTAACACTGCTTTTTTTTTTTTTTTGCTGTTATCAGCAAGTTGGAAGTAGTAGAATGTTTATATGCTTGAATTATTATTTATTTATGTTTGTGAGAGAGTTGATCTTGATTGAGGTATATTATTATTGGCCCCCAATTAAGACTATTTATAGTTTATTTATTTATGCATGCTAACGTATAACATTCTGGAAGTGTGTGCTTATTGTTGGACATAGGAATAATAATATCTTGAAATTTCAAGTATACTTTTGAGTTTATACACGTCTTAGTAATATATATTTAAAGATATCTTCTCACAACATTTTCTTATATGTATAATTACTGTTTAAATTTTTATTATTCCAAAGGTAGTGATTATTTTTTTTTAGAAATAAAAGATATTATTATTTGATTAACAAAGCAGCCAAATAAATTATTTTTAATGATCATGATTTTTAGCTGAAAAATGGATAGCCTAATATTGAAATCTTGAGTCTATGATATGAATAGGGTCACTAGATGATTGGATGTGTTTGAGTATTATTTGCATCAATTATTTATTCTGATAATTGTGGGAGATTCCATAGGTGGAGCAACAATAATCTTTTCTTTACCCTTATTATTGCATGAACTATTTTCATTGGACTATGATCAAATTTGTTGTTTAAAAGCATTTTGGTTAATTGAGCCAGATGCTATATTTATATACATATATATTACTGTTGACCAAGTGAGTGTTGGATCAAGCCTATTATTGTCTAGTCTTTGTATTTATTATATCTTGGTGTTTAACTAGTTATGAGTTAAACTTATATGTCAATTATCGTTATTGACAAACTCGGTTTATGTGAAAGTTCAAAGTGTCGAACTACGACTCCTCTGCGAATTATATACGTAGGCAAGGCCGTTAGAGATGAGCCCCCGAGGAATTAGGTCTGGCCCCTAGGCTTGTTCTATTATTGAATATACTTAAAGATACCATTGAAATATATATTATATTTGCATAACTTGTGACTTGATCTAAGTTTGTGTTTATTGATGAGTTCGTGGAACTAATAAAGTCTACCTTGGTGATGTGGATTCCATATCTCCACTTGAAACCCAACCTTGAATGTCAAAAACAAATGTGTAGATGGTTGAGTCCTTATAATTTATTGGTCAAATGTTGTTATGCTTTCATAAAGTGCAGGTATAGGGAGTAGTCCTTCGGTGTTACGTTAGTGGTTATGGTCAAAATTTGAAATTTGTGTCTTATTCTTAATTGTATTTTGGTGGAAATTTTTGGGCATTACATTTGGTATCAGAGCCCAGGTTGAAACACTGAGTATTCTGGGATTAATATGGGTCTTATAGTTTTGTATATTGTGAGTGTTGTCAATATGTTAATCAATCAAATTTTGAATTGAACCTAATTACTAAATTTGGTGGGTTGAATGTGGAAAACAAATTACAATAAGCAACCTCATTTAGGTTTTGTATATATATTTGATTATAAAAGTTTGACCATAGAAGATATTTAGCTAATATTAATTTTCTTGAAGAAACACAATTTTGTGAAGACCAAACCAATAGGATCATTTTGTTTTTGTAGGTGATGTAAATTTTGAGAAAATTTAATAGTTTAATTAATGAAGATTATCAAGTCAATTTATATCTATTTATTATTCTTGTTCTCGATCTCAAAAGGTAGGTGATGTTAAATATGGTTGTTGGAAGTTTATTAAGCTAGTGGGGAAAATATGAAGCATCTTAACTTAAATGTAAACCTAAATATATCACCTTACACATCCATAAACTTGAAAGGATATTAGTATCTTTTATAGATTTTGATCTGCCAATTTTTATGGATAGTGTAGCACAGACCTTGACAAATTAAATAAAATTATTGTTGATCATGTAGTTAAACTTGGCAAGATTAATCATCTCCTTTAACCGTAGTAGGCATAATGAATTTCTTGTTTTAGAAGATTAATTAAAGATTGAACCTACTAAGCCTTATGCAAAGTTATCTTGAAATAAATGGTTAAAGTTTGCTCTATTAAAGAAGTAATAATTTCAATGATTAGATTAGAAATAACATAGTTAATCAAGCAACCCCTATTTATAATTGGATTTTGATGGGAATAAAATCAAGGATGCCACCCATGGAGTGATTGGGCCTTGCTCCATTTAGAGATAATTATTGCAACTTAAGATCATGATTTAGTTTATGAAGGAGTCTTCTTATTAAGTGCTTAAAAAAAATTAAAAAAAAAAAAAAACCCAAGAAAATTTACTTTTTGTTTGTAAGTAAAACTACATGATTAATAAAATCCACTACAATTCACGACCTTGTTTAGATAAATGAATGGATTTATATCTCATCTTAAGGTAAATGGTGAAATTATAAACTTGCTTAAGTATCTTCCTAAGTAAACACTAGTTTAGTGGATTTAAGAGGGCTATGTGTTGAGCACTTTTATTTTGATGTATTTGATTATGTCACTATTAGTTATATATATATATATATATATATGAGGAATATTTAATAGACATTAATTGGTGTTGATATATATATATATATAATTTTGCATGCGTTATGATTATGATGTATATGTGATTCTACCCAAACTATATGCTCTATTGCTTAAAAACTAAGGTAACAAGAAAAAGGACATGATCGTCTAGATTCAACTCCAAGGTGAAAATGCATGGAACACCATAACAAGATATGAGAGTTGAAGGCTAGCTAATGTGGTGTTAAATGAGTCCCTTGCTTGTTAGATAAATTTCAGACCTTTTTGGAAGGACCTTGTTAAATGCGGATTAGTAATTAAAATACTATTTATATGGAAAGTTATTCATTTTTTTTTAATTTTTTAATTTTTTTATTTTCCTATACATTGCCAAGGACTAGAGACTTGATAGTGCAAGAATAAGAAAACTTAGATGTTAGAGAGAAATTAGTAGCGTAAGCAAGTGGGAGTTGTACTTAAAATTTGTAGAGTTCTCTCACATTGGTTAATTAATTGTTAGTTTTGTTTTAGTCAAGTAATGAATTGTGTGTGAGTTTGGTGAATTATGTGAATGGTGGATTAAATCATATAAATAGGAAGCATTAAAATAGGCAAGTAAAATTTCTATTATTGTTGTGTGTTAATATCCCTAGCTTGTATTTACCTAAAAGAATGTATACACATGAGTGTAAGCAAGGAAAATTGAAGCTAGTTAAATTTCTCGTACTTTCTACTTCTTGGTTTGCCTTTGTGTCTTATAAAGTTGGAAGGAATTGGGACCATGAAAATGAAGAATATAGCAAGTGTTAGATGATTCAATCTTAGGATATAAAGTGAAAAAAATTGTAAAGATATATGGAGGCTAATGTGTTACAATAAGTTGTTAAATAAATTATCATGTATCTTATGCACTAATGGTAATATTTCTTTCTAATGCAATGTTCCAAAATATGATGGTTGTCAAATTACTTTGTAACTAGGAAACCTCCTTGCAACATTTTGTGTAAGCTAGAATGAAAATTCCCCTTTATCTAGACTCATTATTACACATAACAACTCGAGTCGAACAAAATTAGGAACAAAGCTAGTTCCAAACCTAGAGATTTAGCTTGGTCAGATGTGAAACCGTAGGTACCAATTTATAAGATAAGAGTGTGATGCACCGTGCATATTCCCAATTCTATGAAATAAGAGTAATATCTATGTTATAGTTATGCATCATTTGAAAGATTCTTTTATTTTGAGTATATTTAACAAAATGGGTAGACAAAGTGGTCATGTTGTAAAGTAACTGGAGTGTGTGTGGGTGTAAAAAAAAATTGTGTTATGTTGTGTTATGGTGTGGTGAACTACATAAAGTGTATTGTGTTGTGACATGTCAAGTGGAAACCCTGTAAATGTGTGATTCCCAAGTATGTGATACAAGATATTTGACTTGGGATAAGGGTGAGGGAGGTTGAGTACGATCCCTTATGAGTACCCTTTGTGATGGACCTTATGTAAGCTAGCTAGTTGTGTATTTATGTAAACATGTTAAATGTGCGGATGTGTATAATTTATCAAATGAAATGTGATTTGTTCCCTTGTGTTAGTTTTATTTGTATGTTAAATGTGTACCCCTAGTGTTTGGTTCCCCACTTATGGGAGTGTGATGCCAGCTAGTGTAAATAGGGGTTGAGAGGCACATGTTCTCCCATTGGGAAATTATGAGCTTAGGGTGTTGTCCCTAATCCTGCAAAGGATCTATGTTGAGTCATTATAATCCTCCCATGGATGTTGACCGTGGTCTACTCCCCCACATATAAGAGCCACACTTGTTGGTTCATAGTGCAAACCTATTCCTTAATGTTTCTAACCCATGGGTAAAGGATGGAATTTTATGGACCACTACTTACTTATATTTATGTGGTCGAGGACCACCAATGACTTATATTTATGTGGTCAGGGACCACCAGTGATTCATATTTATGTGGTCAGGGACCACCAATTACCTATATTTAAGTGGTCAAGGACCACCAATGATGCAGATTTATGTGGTCAGGGACCACCAGTTATTCATATTTATATGGTTAGGGACCACCATTGATTGCATGTTATCATACTTATGTGGTTAGAGAACCACCATTCCCCTCCTCCCCTTAGGTGGCTTATCAAGTCACATGGTGCTCGTAATGTGCAATTTTTATTGTTGGAATATGAATTATTAGTAATTCTTGATTGATGTTTTATTTTATTATGCACTAGCAGTGTGGAATTTTGTAGGCTATTTAGCCATTTGAAGGTTGTTATAGTCCAAATTTCCTCAAGGACTTATTTAATTTCATTTTTGAATTAAGATTGGAATGTTGAAATGTAGCTACAATTGATCTTTATTTAGTTTTCTCTTGATTTTATAATTTTATGTTTTATTGAAACATTGGTTTATGATCTTATGATTTCTCGACTTGAGGCTTTCTTAATACTTTCTAACTACTGGTAAACGTGGTGTAATGTGATATATGTAAACTACCATATCCCGAGAGGTTCCCTAGCAGGTCGTATAGGGGAGTAGATGCGCTGGGGAATTATTTTTGAAAAGGGGTTGTGAATGGGACTGGTATGGGACAGTCATTAATCCATTCTTCCCCTCATTCTATGATTATTCTTATCTATTGGAGGATACCTTAGAGAAGGGCCTTGAGTGGTATCCAAGAATATCCATCCTTGTTTGTGTGAGCCTTATGTTGTAAATTTTGTGATTGTACGAGGACAAGCGCACCCATTGGGAAGAGCATCCTTGCCATTGTTTTGCATACATGTGAAATTGTAAGTAAATGTGATGTGGCATACCTGTGAACTATGTGTGAAAGTAACAAATAATGCAAGTTAATATTCCTTGAGACATGGTATGAGTGCCATGATTGAGATTTGGTATGAGTACCACAATTTTTAGGTAAACTGTTCTCTTAAGAAAATATTTGGACAAATGTGAAGCTAATAATTTTGAGACATGATTGGCCATTAAAAACAAAAATATTTTCTAACATCGATGTTTACGGTGAAAAACAGTTTTGATGTGTATCCAAGATGCTAATGTGTGTTGATATATGCTTTTGTAATGTTATTGAATCTGGCTACATGGTTCATAATTGATAACTACATGGATTGAGTGTCATGGATGAAAGATAAAACGTCCTCTTAAGAGCATATTTTGACAATTTAAATATTATGAGTCATTTTTGTTGAAAGGAATTATGTTAAATGACAAGGGTATTAGTGTGATTTTTGGTTTATACTTGTGCAACCCTATAAGGTGTATGAGAATTGCTATGATTTAAAGATAGACTTTGAATGTGTGATTTTTCCTGGGGATTTAATCCCAACCCTTAGCAAATTCCAGGAGGAAGTTTAAACAAAGGGGAGGGGAATGTAAGGACCCTTTTCCTCATATCATCGTCACAACCCCTTTTTACTAAACTTATGCCATTGGATTAGTATTTAGATTCAGTGTATGACATTGAGATGATACATGACCAAGTTGTGAATGCTTCTATAATAAAGTGACAAAGTCATAATATTATTGCATGGTTTAGGGTACATTTACATAGCATGTACTATTCTTCTCTCTTTTGAATTTAAGTTGAAACTCAGAACTTTATGTTTACATACTCTATTTGTATTTACCTTTCATATGTTGTTTCTCCATACTCTTATTTAGTTATGGCTGCAGAGTAAAGATATTGCCATTATCATTAATTGGACAATAAACATTGGTGGGAAATAATGTCATTTTGTTTAATACTTAAATTATAGATCGAAGTAATAATAACAATACTATAGTATTTATGTTAGATGTGCGTTAATGACTAACATTCTTAGTGTTTATATTTAATTATGAGGTTTAATAATAATACTAAAAATTAGAGATTCGGTTGATTGAGAAAGCGAACTTATTATTACTGTTACTTTTTTTGATTAAATCATAAAAATATCAGAGGAGAACCAACCGTAAGAGAATTTCTTGGTCAATACCATTGATAAATTGAGTAGATTAAATAATAATGAAACTACCATTGTTGACAATAGAATTATTTCATATCTTAAGAAGAATTATATAATAATAATAGTAATAATTATTATTATAAGTAAATAACCAAAGAAATAAAAAAAATAAAAAAAATAAAAATTTAGTCACCATTGAAACAATAGGAATTACTTCTTTTGATAGGCTAGTTTAAATTATGATTGTTGACTTTTGTCTGAACTTATGAAGTGCTGGTAGACAAATGGAATTAATTTCTGTATCTTTTCGCCACTCAGAGTTGTCTTTTCAAATCTAGATTACCTAATTTTTTTTATTGATCTGATGGGCATTCACATTGATTCTCTGGCAATAATGTATTGATTCTTACCACCACATTTATGGTGCCCTAGATATTATTGGTGGAATTGGATTTGGCCACATGGTTGACCTTTATTTTAGGGATCTTACACCCACTACCCCAATGAATGCCAAGATAGTACGCCGTGATCTCAGGAAGGCTGAGTTTAAATGATATATTCAAATTATATTTTAGTAGGCAATTTGGGGGAATCTTTTTGGACAAAGAATGAAGTGACCTTCTCATGAAAACGGTGCTAGTGTGATGGGAACGATCAGCAGGTTTTGTTTGTTTTTTATGATGGGAATGGAGGTCACAAAGTTGCGGATTTTATGGCAGAGAAACTTAGACAAAGTATTTTGGATTTTTTTTAGATTAAATCAAGGGATCTAGAGAAGACGATTAAAGCTAGATATGTAGCAACAAAGAAATAATTTTTAGAGAGTGGTTTAGGTTGTGGGATCGGGTTTTAGACCTGCCAATTTCATTTGCTTAAAGGTTTCTAAATCTATTTTCTCTAAGCCATTTAGTGCGTACCCTGTAATCATGGCATTCCATGAGACGATACTTCTTTGAGGATTCTGTTGAACAGTTCAGGTGCCTTGTCTAGGTGACCATATCTTGCACGCATATCTACCAAGGAAGAGAGGATGCAGGCAAAGGCTATGGGAACTGGCTTTGCACCTGCCAATCGCACCTGCATAACTCCATTAGGGGTGAAACCTTGAGGTAAGCCACTCGCCATGGTTTAATTGAGTTTTATTGATCATTTGGAAGCTGCACATGGCTATTCCACTTTTGGTTGTATTTTATTTCATTCTAAAAATAAAAATAAAAAAATGATTCTACTGTTATCTATTAAATGAAGGCATTACTCTCTATTTTTTTTATTCTATGGTTGTTTCATATCTAAGGGAAATAATGAGCAATATCAAAAAAATACTATGCATTTGTATTTCCACTTGGTATGAGTGCTGGAAATACCAAAAAAGAAATAGATAAACAAAAATTTCCGTCCCATTTCTCTTCCACTGCAAATAAGGTTAGAAGATTATTTTCCTAAATGTGAGCTCTCTTGAGCAACCGTCAATTTAATCCCACAACACATAGATCCCAAATCATGAGTGATTTTCCCCTTCACACTATCTAAATATAATTTGGCTAACATTGCCACCAGGAAGTATTAATTATGGAACAAAATAATCTTATCAGACAATATTAAGATAATATTTAAGCTTATATTTATTAGTAATGAAGGAAGATATTCAATTCATTCTATTACCTTCTCTTATGAAAGTCTAAATCACAGTAAAATCGAATAGGCATTGTTCTTATTGGATTTACAAAAAAATGTTGTTATATTTTCTTATTGAAATACATTTTACAGAGGTATTGCAGTCTTAAACTGCTGAATAAAAACTAGCTGAAACAGAACAGACTGTTGAATAGAAATTAGCTGAAACAGAACAAACTGTTGAATAGAAACTAGCTGAAATAAAACAGCAACAACAAAAAGCTACAGAAAAAACATAACAGTTATAACAATATCATAACATAGAGCAGCAGCAATATTACCTGACGTAAGTAAAACAGCTACAACATAATGGTTCCAAGACCAGCAACAATACAGCTGCCAGCAATAACATTACCAGTATGAAAGTCAATTATTAATATTAATATTAATGAAAATATTAATAGGAGTTCAAATGTTAATTACAGATGTTAATAATATTTGTATCAATATAAATACACTATAATTAATATTAAGAAATTAAAAAAGAGGCAAAAGTAGATAACGATAATAATTTCATTATTAATAATGAGAGCTGGGAATTTAAATTAAAGTGTCATTAGTCAATTGAGGAATATGATACTAATACATATAAGTGTTGGTGAAAACCATATTATAAATATGTTGTTTCTAGATTTAGATTGTGTGGATTTAGACAATGTTAATATTGATATTATTGAATAGTATAAATATTAAAACTATTAATAATTCTCAAGAAATGTTTTTTTATAAAAAGGGGTAAAAACTTTATTGAAACTCAAAAAGCATCATTACAAAGAAACAAGAGACCAAGGTCCCTCGGAAAAACCAAGCCACTAAAAAGACAACCAACACCATCAACCATCACCATTTTCCTCCCTGTCCTTAGCAAGAATTCTCTCAAGATCAGGGCGAAGAGCCTGAGGAACCATTTCCCACTCCTCAATTCTCCATCCCTCAACATGCTCAGACGCCCATTTCGCCAAGCAATCAGCAGCCCTATTCCACTCCCTTGGAATATGAACGAAAGTCACCATCTCCATTAAGGAACTAACCCTCAAAATCTGTTGCACAACCCCAGCCAATTGCCAACTGACATCATCCACTTTCTGCCTAATGAGAAGATTGATCAAAACCTGGGAATCAGATTCACAAACCACCCTTCTCCACCCCAAATCATACGCTTTCTCAAAAGCATAAAGAATTGCCAACCCTTCCATAAGGTTGATAGTATGAACTCCCTCATAGATCGAAAAGAGGAAAACCACCGAACCCAAAGAGTCCCTTCCAATCCCCCCAAGACCAGCCGGCCCCGGATTGCCTCTGGAGGACCCGTCAGTGTTGATTTTTAGAACCCCAAATGGGGGAAACTGCCAACATCCAGACCTGTGAACTTTCTGCTTCAAATGCCTACCACGTTTAACACCTGCCGGGGCCAAGGACATCCCCTGAATCCCCAATCTCTCCACCACTTCAGCATCCCTTTTCTCCAAGGGGAATTCCACCTCACACTTAGCCACCACTGTCTCCTGAACCATGCCCAAAGTTCGTTGCCAAATCTGTTGCACCAGCTTCTTCTCTCCACGAAATATCCGCCGGTTCCGCTCCAACCAAATCTGCCATAGTAAGAAGATTGGTCCCACAGACCACACCTCCTATAAAAAGGAAGCCATAGAGGGAGGCCTACCCAGCCTTTGCCAAAACTCAATCAATGAAGAAGCATGAACACAAGGATTATTCCAAACCCCCCACCAGAAGTGCCAAATTTGGAGAGAGAAAGGGCAGCGAAAAAATAAATGAGCAGAGTCCTCCTCGTTAGCCTCACACAACACACAAACCGAAGGTCCCTGGAAGCCCCGCTTCCGAATATTATCCCAAGTCAAACACTTATTCCAAGCCAACATCCACACAAAACAATTACATTTTGGCCAGGAAGACTTGTTCCAAATCTTCTTCCACCACTGAATTTCATCCCCATCCACCCTATGGGACAGTAACTCCTGATAACCAGAAGCAACCGTATACTCTCCTTTAGGATTGGGAGACCAGGAAAGCACATCTTCAAGTTGGAGAGAGCTACAACGCCTACTGGAAAGGATGCTATGTAGCTCAACACATTCTTCTGGCAAGCCAACATCAGGCCATTCATCAAGAGACTTCCATCTGGCCACCTCCAGCTGCCCACGAGAGGATAATGACTTAAAATCACTCACCCGAGTCCAACCAACCTCAAGGAATCTCTGACATAGATTCTGCAAGTGCGGAAACTGAGAAAGGATGGGAGGAGATCCATCCCACGAATCCGACCAAAATTGAACCTCGGTCCCCTTTTTACAAATCCAAAATAAACCATCTTTAATAAGAGTAGCCCCTTTCTTAAGCGTGCTCCAAATCACCGAGCCCTTCCCAAGAAGGGGGTAACGAGGTATTTCAATCTGAGGGATCCCCCGAAGATACTTCTGAGAGAGTATCTTGGCCCAACTCTTATCATACTCCTTACACCACCTCCAATATAGTTTCGCCGCCAAAGCCACACCAGTCAAAGCCATCTGCCGCAACCCCAAGCCACCATATTGCTTCGGACTGCACACAACCTCCCATCTAACCAAACTCCATTTGGAGGACTCCAAGCAACCAGCCCATAAAAATTGTCGTGTCACTGAATCTAAGTCCTTAACAAAACCCAAGGGGGCAACCTGTAGCATACATCTGTAAATGGACAAAGCCTGCACCACAGACTTGATAAGCTGAATACGACCAGCAAAGGATAACCATCGGTGAGTCCAGTGATTAACCTTCGCCCTAAATTTATCTAAAATACCCTGCCATGACTCCCGAGGTAGTCTGCCCACCGAGATAGGGATACCAAGATAGGTCAAAGGAAGAGCCCCGATCTGAAATCTCAAAGTTTGAGCAATCCTTCGCTGAATGAGGCACGGGGTGTTGAAGAAGAAGATAGACGACTTATCCTCATTGATCTGTTGGCCTGAGGCAATCAAGTAAATATCCAACACCCTACGTAAATTAGAAGCCTCCCGCATTGTAGCCATACCCATCAGAGCAGTATCATCCACAAACTGAAGATGCGTTTGCGGAGGTAAATTACCTCCCCACAGCCAACCCTGAATGCTACCTACCTCCACATTCCTTCTAATCAACCTCCCCAAACTTTCAGCGAGGAGAATAAACAAGTATGGAGAGAGAGGGTCTCCCTGACGAAGGCCCCTAGAGGCACTGAATAGCTCAGAATGATTCCCATTAATAAGCACAGAGAAGGAGACTGACGAAACACAACTTCTAACCCATTGAATCCATTCCTCCGCAAATCCAAAAGCACCAAGAACCTGCCACAAGAAGGACCATCGAACTCTGTCATAAGCCTTCGCCATATCTAGTTTGATAAACATCACCTTTTCCTTGGAGCTGGCCATAGAATGAATGACTTCGGTTGCAATAACAATCCCATCCAGAATCTGTCTACCTGCTACAAACCCACTCTGTTCTTCAGAGATCAACTCCTCAAGACCCTTTTTCAACCTGTCAGCAATTACCTTAGAGATGATTTTATAAATGACATTGCAGAGAGAAATGGGGCGAAATTGGCTTAACCTATTAGCCCCCTCACACTTGGGAATAAGTGCAAGGAAAGTAGA